>PITA01003978.1:0-130263 GCA_004023965.1 Spilogale gracilis
TTTTTTTTTTAAATATTTTTTTATTTATTTGACAGAGAGAAACACAGCCAGAGAGGGAACACAAGCAGAGGGAGTGAGAGAGGGAGAAGCAGGCTTCCCGCTGAGCAGGGAGCCCGATGTGGGGCTCGATCCCAGGTCTCCGGGATCATGACCTGAGCCGAAGGCAGTCGCTTAACCAACTGAGCCACCCAGGCGCCCCAGCAAAAGCAGTTCTAAGAAGGAAGTTATAGTGATACAGGTCCACCTAAAGAAACAACTCCAATAAACAACTTAACTTTACACTTATTTATAGATGACATGACAGTATATATAGAAAACCCTAAGGACTCCACCAAAAAATTTAGAATAAATGAATTAAGTTAAAGTTGCAGGATACAAAGTCAATATACAAAATATATTGTTTCTCTGAATCAATAACAAGCGGTAAGAAAGAGAAATTAAGAAAACACACACATTTATAATCCCATCCAAAAGAATAAAATACCTGGAAATAAATATAACCAAGGAGGTGAAAGTCTCATATAGTAAAAACTATAAAATACTGACAAAAGAAACTGAAGAACTCATAAATAAATGGAAAGACAATCCATGCTCATATATTGAAAGAATTACTATTGCTAAAATGTACATACTACCCAAAGCAATCTACGGATCCAATGTAATCACAATAAAAATTCCAATATGTTTTTCACAGAAATAGAACAAATAGTTCTAAAATTTGTATGGAACTGCTAAAGATCCCAAATGGTCAATGTAATCTTGAGAAAGAAAAACAAAGCTGGAGGCATCACATTCCCTGATTTTAAACTACATTACAAAGATACAGTGATCAGGGTGCCTGGATGGCTCAGCTGGTTGGGCGACTGCTTTCAGCTCAGGTCATGATCCTGGAGACCCGGGATCGGGCCCCACATTGGCTCCCTGCTCGACAGGAAGCCTGCTTTTCCCTCTCTCAGTCCCTCTGCTTGTGTTCCCTCTCTCGCTGTGTTTCTCTCTGTCAAATAAATAAATAAAATATTTAAAAAAAAAAGTCTTCAAAGATACAGTGATCAAAAAAGAATGGTATTGGCATGAACAGACATACAGATCAGAGGAATACAACAGATAACCCAAAAATAAACTCATGTATACATGACCAATTAATTTATACCAAAGGAGCCAAGAATATACAATGGAGAAAGGACAGTCTTTTCAATAAATGGTGTTAGGAAAATTGGGCAGCTACATATAAAAAAAATGAAACTAGACCACTATGTAACACCGTATCCAAAAACCATCTCAAAATGGATTAAATACTTGAACATAACACTTAAAACCATAAAACTCACAAATGAAAACACAAGCATTAAATTCCTTGATATTGGTCTTGGTGATGATTTTCTGGATTTGACACCAAAGCAAAGGCAATGCAAACAAAAATAAACAAGGAGAATGACATCAGACTAAAACATTTCTATACAGTAAATGATAACATCAATAAAATGAAAAGTTAACCTCCTGAAAAGTGGGAGAAAATATATGTAAATCATATACTTTAAAAGGAGTTAATACCTAAAATATAAAGAACTTCATACAACTCAATTTTCTCATCACAATACTGAGAAATGAATTAAATCTTCATTTCAGAAAAGAGAAGGAAATTAAAACAAAGTAAAATACTAAAAGTAAGAAAGAAGAACAAAAGTTACCCACAAAACCTTTAAAAAGTATGTCAATGAATAATATTGTGGGAAATCTGATTGGACAAAGAAAAAGTGAGGGAGAGAATGTATTATTTGGTGGTAACATATAAACACCCCTATAAACATCAAAAAATTCAAAAGAATTTAATATTCTTACAAATTAATACAGAGAATGGAGTTAAGATAAAGTTATAAAAATTTCACATTTTAAATTTATTATTTACATATATAAATAGCAATATAAGAAAAAATATACCTGTTTTAGTATGATTTATATAGAATCATTGTCTACTGTAAAGCAAATATTCAGTTAATGCATAGAGTAAATAATTGAATGCTAGACTGAATAAAACTTTAAAATTTGTGAGTTACATATCACACAAAAGTAACTAGAATTTTTGTCACAATTGTTACTGGTAAGTTTTAATCCAAATAATATTATGTGAAAAGCAGCCATGTGTTTTTACTATTTATTGTTCATTACCTTATTTTTGCTCTATTTCTCATTCAGCACCCCACTGTTCTGTTTCAGCTACTCTAACAAGGAATAAATCACAGTGGAATTCAGTTCCTGGGATCTCAGCAACGTTAAAAAAATAAATAATTAAGAAAAATTAGGAAGTGGTTATTTTGAGCTTTGTACAGCAATGTTTTGATTACAGATGTGAAGACAAACCCACAGGCAGCTGAAATTCTCCCTTCATTATTTCTCAACCATATGTCTGTGAAAGAGCACATTATTTTGATATCTGCCAATTACACCAACACACTGAATTATCAATTTTTTAAAATCCAAAAACCCTGTTTTTCTTGTCTTTTTTTGGTAACAATATATATATTTGACTTCATATATGATATACCTTCTTGAAATACAATAGGACATATTATAAAAGGAACTGTTATGAGTAAAGCTAGCTAATGCTTTACTAGCAAAGGTAAAGAAAAAGAAACATAGGAGATACAATGGGCACACATAATTTACTCCATCATACGGGGATTGCATTTAAGCCTGATTAGAATATTGGTCATTTGTTTCTAAGTCATCGCAAAGTAAAATTCAACAATAAAGAGTGTTTCTCTTTGCTTTACTTTTTAATGTGTCTAAATCAGTCTAACTGCACTAATAATTTGTCCAAAGGTGAAAGTGATTGGATGTCAGAGGAGGATATTCTCATTTCCTGATAGAGAAAATTAATAGGAATTGAAATACCACTTTAAAGGAAGTTGTAAGATCTCCATTCAAAAGTTCACATTTCTGGTAAGTCAGTAGATGAACTAGTTGATTACCATGACTGATAAAATATATGTAAATATTAGTCATCATTAATTAATGGGACTTTCTCAACGTAAAAGAGTAAGCATTATAAAAGACAGAAAATAATCTGTTTAAGGCCTAGATCTGATGGTAGCTTTGGAAAATAGTCTCTATCTATAGCTGGAGGACCAGAATCCACAGGTGATTTTCAAAGGTTCTGTAAAATCTTTGCAATTATGCCTTTTAACTATACATATGCCCACATATTTTTTGAAGGAAAAGAATATGCACTTCTCCTCATATTATGTGTAATCCAAAGTAGAAGCCTGACCATGGAACCACTGCATAGGAATGCAAGTAAATAAGAGAAAATTCAGATTAAAGAAAATGAGGAATTGCAATAGATTTCCTTTTATGTAGCATCAGCACAAGTATCCACAACCACAGAAAATAATTATGGGTATATTTTATGCATCCCAAAATAGCCCTTTATAATAATTTACGATACTTCAAGAGAAGTATCAAGAGAAACATAAAATTGCTAGGATATCATATAGTTTGCTGATCATTTCAAAGCTATTTATTAAATAAATAAAAGGAGTTCATGTCTAACAGATCGAATAACATATATTCTCTCCTACTATCCTATTAGAAAGGAGCCAATAAAAGTCTGTAGTCCCCACAGAATTATAAATCTTAGTCATTTTTCTTCTGCTTGAATTAGTCAACAAGCCAGCAAATGGAGATTCCTTGTGACCTTTAAAATATCAATCCACTTCATAGCAAGAGGTAGGAAAAAAGGTGATGGAGTGGCTTAAGAATACACATGTATGGGGGCACCTGCGTGGCTCAGTTGGTTAAGCGACTGCCTTCGGCTCAAATCATGATCCTGGAGACGTGGGATCGAGTCCCACATCGGGCTCCCTGCTTGGCGGGAAGCCTGCTTCTCCCTCTCACTCCCCCTGCTTGTGTTCCCTCTCTGGCTGTGTTTCTCTCTGTCAAATAAATAGAATCTTAAAAAAAAAAATACACATGTATACACACACACATACTTCACATATACCCATTATACACATACACACGATTTTTCTTCTAAACTAAAACTACAAGGTTTTGTTTTTCCCTACAAAAGTACAGTGCTATTTTTTTCTGCTCTCTAGGGCTGATTACAAGAACAGAACTTAGCCTTAAGCAGTGGAATGGTGAAAAGAGAAAATAAATATGCACTCCTTATTTTGCTTTTATACACAAACTACCTTTTCTCCTACTTATTTCCTATTGCCAACTCTTTCTCCCTTCCTTTAAGCTACAGAGGTGGGCTATTTATCTTAAAATTGGCCAGTGATAAACTTTGGTAACCACTGTCAAGCAAGCTTGGCAAAGAAATATGTTTAGGACCTACATATTTTCATCATTCTGTCACTCTTTGGCAAGGAAAGGAGAAGCAAGAGATGATACCTATGCAAATAACTAGAAACTATTAAGGAATCATGGATAACGAGAAATAATCTGAACAATTTATTCTCAACCTTCAAAGGTATTTTTCTGCTCTGCTTTGAATCTTAAGAAGGAAAAGAACACAATTATTATCAGTAAATAAGTTTATATCAATACTCTTATTCTAGTATTAAATAATTTTAAAATAATACGTGCTTCCTACTTCCATAATACTTTTTATTCTTACCTAATGAGTCAAATTGTCTTCTTCTTCTCTAAATAAAGATTGAAACATAGATGCATTTTTTTTACTACCTAAGAATAACTTGTCCTAGAAGACTGAAAACTGATGAGAAAATAGGGTGTGTGCATGTCATATAGGACTTATTGAACATTAACGAATTAAAAAGCCTGTTTTTCCCAATACATTACATGTATAAAGAAAAATATGTTAACATAGCAATAGTTGTAGTATAGTGATTCAGAGTGACTGCTGGCAGTTTTAGTCTTTTTTTTTCTTCTTTCTGCAATAATTACATTAAAATAAACCAACTGGTGCAATGATGTTATTAGGCAGAAAATATATTCATAAAATTCAAAGTGGATATACAAATACAATTATAACTATCCAGAAGAACTGAATGGTAACGCATATTGCACTTTTGGGTTTTAAACATAAACATTCAACACACAGATGATTAATTTTGCCACATTAAGCAAAATTATTTTATTTTTCATTGGGAAATTTACTGATTTATAGCACTAAACCATTTGTTCTAAAATTTTGTATCAGTTTTTTTTTTTCATATCTGGCTTTTAAGTAATGTCTTTCTCCATTTAATTCTTGCATACAACAGTATATAGGTATCCTATCAATTTTGTAAAGCCTAAAACAAAAGTTTGTTTCTTTTAATTAAAAGGACTATCTTCGAACTACTATGTCCTTAATCTCAATCATTAAGAAAGCATCAAATTCAAAAGGGCTCTTTCACTTAGGAATACACGTACTAAACTAGAATTAAATCTGTTCAATATTTTAGAATAGAACTCTTAAGAACTTGTGGTAGATTATTGTTTGCTGGATGAAATTTAAGAACTCCATCTGTTGAGCTTTATGTGCAAATTTTGTAACTCAGATTTTGGATGTAATAATGTGAAATAAAAGAGATGTAGCAGAAAATCATATTTCGAGTGAAGACAGATTATATGAAGTGTTTAAAATGTAAGATACTTTTATTTCACACCAATGTACTCAAAATAGGATGTTAGAGTTTCTTTCTGAAAGGTAACATGACTAATTCATCTTGGTAAACCATAAAAGAGTACAGAGCAAATTGAAGGACACAAATAGTTTTCATGATGTAAAAGAAAAAAAGGCAATTTTTAAATTAATAAAATTATTTCATTTGCTCAACACCAATTACTTTTTCCAGAAGAAGTGATGGAAATAAAACAAATAATTGGTTAGAAAGGTGGTCTGGAGGCTATATCTGTTCATATCTGTGTCAACTTGAAAGCAGGAGGGAAAATGACTTTGTTTTTAACCTGAATCATTTAGCTCCTTGTGTCAATGGTTCTTAGACAAGTAAGGTGATTCATTTAACTAGTATGATTCAAATAAATGTACTGAACAGTCAGACATTACAATAATATAATGGAACCTATTACAACACTATGCCACTTCATAAAGGAGACTTTTAAAATCTGCTAAGTACTATGATGCCCTTTCAAAGAACCTTATAAGTACTTTGCTAAGTACTATGATGCCCTTTCAAAGAACCTTTTCATCTCCTTCCTAATCCTTGAAACCACTTCCTCAATAACAGTCCTCCTCCCTAGTCTGTAGGTCCCATGATATCATTTGTACAACTCATTGGTTTCTCCTCCAATAATTAGTATTATTTTCTGATAAATATACTTCAGTGTTGTGTGAATATACACCAAGTGTCAGTGATAGCACAGAATATTCAGGAGAGGAAATTCAGGTTGTGATTTGAGAAACTGGGAGTCAATCATAAAGTAGTTTAAATAGTCAAAAAGATCTTTTTTTTGCCTTATACCATGACTTTACCTTTTGGCCGACTGCTAGACATGTATTACCTAATAGAATCTGAGATCTTTTTGAGAATTTATGTTAAGCTGGATAGTAGTTGAGCTATTTTAATGTTTGCTATCGATGTGGGTACCAGAATGTACTTGTCTTTCCTTTTGTGTTTGGGGTTCCCTACCCACCACTCCTGAGAGTGACTATGCCCTCTGTGTCCTGTAGTTCACTTTTACTACACTGCCGTTTGGTTGGTGAGGTAGTAAGATGAAGACAAAAAAATTCTATAATCCTCTGAATGAATTCCAGACCCCAGCTGTAGTTTTCTCAATCTATCTCAATCTATTTTTATGATCACAAGGTGAGACAGAAGGGATGGAGGGGGCCCAAGTGGCAAGGGATTTCTCTTCCTTCTTGCTGGGCTAAGTTTTCTTTTCTTTTTTTTTTTTTTTAAGATTTTTATTTACTTATTTGACAGAGAGAAACACAGCTAGAGAGGGAACACAAGCAGGGGGACTGAGAGAGGGAGAAGCAGGCTTCCCGCTGAGCAAGAAGCCCCACGCGGGGCTTGATCCTGGAACTCCAGGATCATGACCTGAGCCGAAGGCAGTTGCTTAACCAACTGAGCCACCCAGGTGCCCCTGGGGTAAGTTTTCCAACAAGTTCTTCAGCCTAGGAAGTACTCATTTGTTATCAGAGGAGTCACTTCCTGTGTTTCACAAGGGTTGTCTTCCTATCCCCTCATCAGGGCCATAATGAGATCTTTCTTGAACTCTTGTGTAGCATTCCTACAGGGGAAGTCTAGTGAGTGGGGAAATGATAAATCTTTATCACCCCAGGCATTTCCCACTCTCACACTTGTCTACACTCAGCTTCCAACAACTCAACTCTGGAAGTTTCTGCCCCAGGTAAGCAAATATCAGCTCTGACTCTGGATTTCATGGCTCTTCAGAGGTAGGGGGTGATGATTTGCCCTGCAGCCTCCATTCTCTAAAGGATTCAAGAAAGGTCACTGACTTTCATTTTTCCTGTCATTTCTTGTCATAAGGACAGGAGTGATAACTTAAAAGACCTTTACGTGCAGAAGCTGAAACCAGAAGGTTTTCCATCAGCGTATTTTAAACTAACTTTTCAGTTTTCCTTTAAGAAAAATGTTTTCGTAAAGTGACTGTGCCCTAAGAAGTACATCCTTAGTTCTAAGGGAGGAATATAACCCTACTATTCTTTTTTATTTCCATATCCTCTTATTCACCCAGTACAGATGGAGAACAGGAACACTTTGTGGAGAGCTATTCTAATTGCTATAAAGGGATTCTGTTATTGTGACTTCTCCCACATGTCAGGAACAAATATGATAACAAGACTACCAACAGTAGAAAAGTGATGAAAATATATCTCTAACTCTATACCCCAATTATCTGTTATCCTGCTGAGCATAATTACACTTTGCATGTCATATGACTTTTCTCTGACTTAGGGGAACTGATTGGGTGCTGTGAAGATTGTCTGGACTTCAGCGTACTTAGGAAAAGAGGCTATGGCAGGAATTTTAAAAGGTGCATTCTCTCCAAGCAATTATATATAACGTGACTCTTCGGATGACCTGTGTGCTTGCATTCACAGTGGTACAGGTGGGGAAGGTGGGAGTCAGCAGGAAGAGAGTTCAATGTTTCTGAAAGTGATTGAAATTAAAGTTCACTAATACATTATACAATGTTTCCAATTGCTATTTGCTCCTAGGAGTAAAATTCATATATATCTATGTAAGAGGAAAAATAGATGAAAGTAAAAAAAAATTCTTTAAAAATTTAAGATCTTAAATTATACTATAATGAGGTAAGTAAATATAAGATTAATCTGCATTCTACACACAATACAAATTGTGAATGTATTTGTGCATTTTGAAGTAATAAATGATAAAGCACCTGCAAAAAGGGCTGCCTGGGTGGCATAGCTGGTTGGGTATCCAACTCTTGATTTTGGCTGGGGTCGTGATCTTGGGGTTTTGAGATCCAGCCTGCATTGGGCTCTGTCAGCAGTCTGCTTGAGATTCTCTCTCTCTCTCTTCCTTTACCCCTCCCAACTGTGCAGGCACTCTCTCTCAAATAATCAAAACTTAAAATAAAATATTTCCAGGAGCGCCTGACTGGCTCAGTTGTTAAGCGTCTGCCTTTGGCTCAGGTCATGATCCTGGAATCCTGAGATCCAGCCCCGCATCAGGCTCCCTGCTCAATGGGAAGCCTGCTTCTCCCTCTCTCACTCTCCTTGCTTATGTTCCCTCTCTCGCTGTGTTTCTCTCTGTCAAATAAATAAAATCTTAAAAAATATGTATTTCCAGCATTTACACCCATATTCTCATGCATGTTTGTGCATGTGTCAACTATAGGTGTGTATTTTATGTCACTAAAGTGAGGCACTAATATTTTTTTTTCAAGTTTTTATTTAAATTCTAGTTAGTTAACAAACAGTGCAGTATTGGTTTCAGGTGCAGAACCCATCAATTCATCACTTAGATACAACACCCAGTGCTCATCACAAGCACCAATATTTAAGTATGCGATTGAATCAAAGAATTCCACGATCACATAAGATCATCATGAATAGAGGTAATATTTGCGATCATTTAAGCCTGCATATTTGAAGTAGTGTATCACTGAATTCGCCAGCATATTTGTGCTTAGGCTGAAGATGCCAACTAGCAGCACAGGGGACAGATGTATTGAAATAAATAAGTTTTTTGCACATAGTTTTTAAAAAAACTTTATTAGTTGTATAAATGTAAACATCAAAATGTTTTATATTAATATTTTAATATCTATATTTTCCTGTAGAGTAGAAGACCTACAGAAATTGATTGCAAATAATGGACTGTACCTGGTTTATAGATGGCTTCTTTAAAATGGGAAATATCCTCTCCAGGACATCACCATAAAACTCAAATATTTCACATATGCATGGCATTTCCTACTTGTCTGTAAATAACCAAATTTGTGTCTTCTGATATGGAGTGTACTCATGCAATGAAACTTCAATAAATTTAAGCATATTAAAAGAGTTAACATATTTTTCCACTATAGGCACTTAATTTCCATCACTAGGGGTCAGATAGTTGAACACAGAAAATGACATGAAATAGATATTTGAAGTGTTCCTTTTATTGTCTTACACATGTACTCTTAGAACATTCTTACCGTGTATCACATAATTGTATACTAGCATTATTAGGGCTACACTGCTTTTCTCTATTCCAGGGAAATAAGACACTCCTGACACATACCAGAGCACATCAAAGTTACCTTCTATTTTCGACAAAATGGTTGACTTGCTTCTCCTCTAAATATACTGTTCTCATCTACTGGGCTGCTTAAAATCATTTCTTCCAGAGTTATGAAAAGACTACCTATCACTCAAGAGCCAATCTAATGCTACATTTTTCATGAAGCCCTTACTGAAACAGCTAGTTGTGATCTTAACTGAACCTACTCAGAAATTTCCTTTTATTTGTTGACACATTAACTTTGACTTGTATTTAGTAATGTGAACTTTTAAAATTCCCAAACAGAGCTTTGAGCTTCTATAGAGAGACAATTTTAAGACTGTTTTAGAGTTTTAGAATCACAGCAAAATTGACAAGGTAGAGAGATTTCTCATATACATGCTGCTCCCACACACGCAAGCCTCACACATTATCACTACTCTGAATGGTGCTTTTGCTACAACTGATGAACCCACACCAAAGCTTCATACTCATCCAAAGTTCACAGTTTACATCACAATTTATTCTTGGTGTTATACATTCTATGTCTTTAGGGAAATGCATAACTACATGTATCCAGCATTATAGCATTACACATAATATTTTCACTACTTTAAAAGTCCCTTGTGCTTCAACTATTCATGCATCCCTCAATCTCCAACTCCTTGGAACCACTTAACTTTTGATTGTCTCCTTAGTTTTGACTTTTCTAGAATGTCATATATTTGGAATCAGACAGTACATAACTTTTCAGATTGGTTTCTTCCACTTAGTAATATGCATTTAAGGTCCCCCCATGTCTTTTCATGGTCTAATAGTTGATTTCTTCTTGAAAATTTATTTCTTTATATTATATCTTGAAGTCAGGCAGTGCTAGTCCATCAGTGTTGTCTTTCTTCAAAATTGTGTTGTCTATTCTGGCACTTTCATCTCTTCACTTAAGCTTTAGGATCACTTTGCCAACATGTACAAAATAATGTGCGAGGATTTTAATTGAATGTATAGATCACGCTGGGAAGAACTGACATCTTCACAATATCAAGTCTTCCTACGTATGAACATGATATATTTCTCCTTTATTCAGTTTGATTTCAATCACCAGATTTTTGTGGTTATGCCATACAGATCTTATACTAGTTTTGCTAGATCTGTACCTAAGTATTGCTAAGACAGTAGATCTCATAGGTCTTTTTCCACAGTAATAATGATGAGAAAACTAGGAACTGATCTCCGAGAAATAGGAAAAAGCCACAGAGTTAGCTTGTAGTTTTTTCTTCCTTCTTTCCCGTCAATGGGAAGACAACTTCTGGAATAATTTCTTTATAAGAAAGTACAGATATTTACATATAGATATAGGACCAAAGAATAACTTTGATTTCCTCCTCTGACCAAATAATTTATTAATAGCTAACAGTTACTGAATGTTTACTATTTGACAGACCCTCAGTGCTTAACAAACTCTTCCAGAGTGGTTGTACCATTTTCCATTCCCATCAGCACTGTAGGACAGTTCCAGTTTTTCCTTGTTAACACTTGTTAATACTTGTTATCTGACTTTTCAATTCAATTTCAGTCTCACTTGTAGCCATCCCAGGTGTCAGGTGATGCTTCTTTGTATTTTTATATGCATTTTCTTGATGTCTAATAATGGCCATTTGTTTATCTTCTTTGGAGAAATATGTTCAGATTGCCCATTTTTTGAAATGGGTTACCTTTGTTGTTGAATTGTTAGAGTTCTTTATATATTCTAGGTTCAAGGCCCTTGATGGATATAAGACTTGAAAACATTCATTTTTTTCCCCATTCTGTGGGTTGTACTTATACTTTCTTTACCTTATACTTTCTTTACTGTGGGATGTCCTTTGAAGAACAAAAGTTTTAATTTTGATGAAGTCCATTTTATCTATTTTTCCAATTGTTGCCCATTCTTTTGCTGTCACAGCTAAGAATCCTTTGCTAAATGCTAGGTCATGAAGATATGCTCATGCTTTCTTCTAAGAGTTTGTAATTTTAACACTTACTTTCAGGTCTTTGATCCATTTTGAGTCAAATTTTGCATACGATATTAGGTAAAGATCCACCTTTATTCTTTGTTTGTGGCTCTCCAGTAGTCCCAGCATGACTTATTGAAAAGCACATTCTATTGACATTCAACAGTCCTGGCACCCTTGTAGAAAATCACTTGATCATGTCTGTGTGGGTTTATTTTTGGACTCCTTCTTCTATTGATCTACATGTTTATCCTTGTGCCAACACTTCTATTTTGCAAAAAAGAATATTTTTTTTAATAATTACATTCTAATATCTGTATTCATGGGACTCTGTGGTATTGGTGTATACACTTTGAACATAACTGTTTATATACAAATTTTTACTTAATCCCTATATTAATCTATATAAATAATATCATATATGGAAGAACTACTTGGCCTATGCCACTGCACCGCCCAATGCCTCAAGGCTTTTCACTTAATATGTAATATAATCTCTAAATAATTAGAGTTGACGGGTTTTATTCCTAATAAAATAAAGGAAAAGGGGTATAACTAAACTGTAGAAAAAACATAATACTGGAATTATGGTTGTTTGAATGCCCTCTCTATGAAATTCCACTCATAATTTATTATATAAATATTTTCAAAGCCTCACCAAGAAAATAGCAGGCAACAACTATAGCAATGCATTTATCTCAACTGATAAACATGTTAAATTCAATCAACTTAAATTTTTATTGCAGACTCCTTATTTCAAGTTATAGATCTTAGTCTTTATGTGAATTTCAAGACTTTAGAAGCTCATATAAACTGATTTAATAATGGTTGTGCAAGTGATAATTTTTATTTCTTGCTGTTTTCTACGCTGTAGTAAATTATGTAACAAATGTTTACAATGCCCTAGAGTTATAATACCAATTTGTTGCACTGAAATGCTTTTTGGTTTAATTGATAAAACTTCTCAATACATAGTGATAATTGAGAATTTACATTTGGAATGCAAAGTATTTTAAGAGAACATAAAAATGCATCTAAAACATGATCATTAATACATAGAGCTATTTATATGATATACTTATCATATCTTAAATCATGTTTATTATAATTAATATACTTTTATACATACATGTACCACTATAAATATCCACTTTCCCACACAAAATACATATTTACAATCTTACATTTGACAAATGTCCATAATCTTACCCAGGTGAATCAAAAATATATTTTGATGTTTGAGGTAAAATGGCTCAGACAAAACCAGGAACATTACCAGTAAAATAGTAACAGTGTTTCTCAAGTCAATCTTCACGTATTAAGATTATAAAATATAATTTAAAAATGGTCTTTTGGGGCCACTTGGGTGCCACAGTCAGTTGAGCATCCAACTCTTGGTTTCAGCTCAGATGGTGATTTCAGGGTCGTGAGGTCAAGTCCTTTGTAGGGCTCCCTGCTCAGAGCAGAGTCTGCTTCTGATTCTCTGTCTCTGCCCCTCTCCCCACTTTCACACTCTCTCAAATAAAATCTTTAAAAAATAATAATAAAATTAAAATGGCCTTTTAATTATGGTTAGCAGTTTATTGTTTTTTTTAATTCCTTAGGCAAAAAAAAATTGTTCTTAAAGTTATTTTGTTGGAAGAATATCTAATGTCTTAGATATTAGATGAAAGTCAAAACAAATACTGTCTAATGATCAGGTTTTTATATGACATTCCAGAATGTCAGAGTAGAGAAGTATTTTTCTTAAATTGATGTGTCACTAATGGAAAATATCCCTTCATGGTAGTTTGGTGGTGGTAGTTTAAAGTGGATTATTCTTCTATTTACTTACTTCATTTTATTTCCCATTAAATAAATTCTCTAAGACATTTCAAGATTTTTAATGATCATCTATCGAGTTAGTACAGAGTTTGAAATAAAAGTATTCAGAAGAAAAATATGAAGAAATAGTACACATCCAGACTAAGTAGAGATAATAACTTTTCAAGAAAAGGAGGGTTATTTTTCTTTGTGACAATTGCCTCTTGTTTCAAATTTAAATTTGCATCCATATGACCTTTCTCTACTTTATGCCTTATTGCTTGATGGTCATAAATATATTGAGACATTTAAATTTATTGTTTAAATCAATTTATCAGAATTTAGAAGGGTTTTCAAAACATTTCATACATTCATTTTTTACATGAAACAAACAAGGTCACTTTCTTATTTTGTATTTAATTACCACATAATTAACTTTTAATATGAAATATGCTAAACATCCAATTGTGAAAATACATTTGTTGAATTAAATCAATCATGTGGGGGAAAAAAGGTATATAAAAACTACAGATGACATGTGTTGTGAGATCTAATCACAACATATTTACTTATTTCTTTTTCTGTTTTAAGTCTACCCTTTTAAAATTGAAATTCAAGAAGACCAATACTCTTCAGATCTCTTATAAAAATTTACTTACTAATTCTACTTTAAGTGGGCACTTTCTAATGTTAGGAATTTGTATGTCTAGCAAAATAAATTTGTTTATTTGCTGTTAATCAGCAAAATGCTGAACTTGATTAAATGTTACCACTTTACTCTAGCCCAGCTACAGTGGGTGATAATGGGAGTCTGTATTAGTTGAAAATACCATTATGTGCTCCTCTTTTATTCTCTGGCTCACTAGAGCTTCTGCTCTTCTTCCTTCTGGCCTGAGGTTGCTCAGCAGGTGCAGGTGGTTGGAGAGGGAAGAGAGTTAAGGGAGTCAGAGAGTTCTCACTTGCCTGGTATTGTCAAGACCTATATCTGCTTTCAGGATCTGGTTGTGTTTAAAGCTGATTTTTTCCTTGTTTGGACTTTAGTAGCTTTGCTGACGTTTTCTCATGCATACACATCATTAGAGAGTTCTCACTGACAGTTACCTTAAAATGGTTAGGTGGAGCTTGGGGTGTGCTGACAGTGTTTGCCAGCCTATTAGAGGCAGTTACTAGATTTGGGGGAATTCTTGAGTAGCTTGCTATACACAGCCATTAATAAAAATTTTACATGTTATATTTACATATTTTAATTATTTTTAAAAAACAAAGGAAAACATAACAAATACAGATAGTTTACTATTGTATATGCTCTAGAGGTTATTCATAGTTACTGCTCCTGTTTGATGGAAAAGTTCCATGGTGGCATGCTACATCCCATCTCTTCACAAGGCAGCACTTGGGGATGTCAACTTAGTAGATTACAATCTAACAAGAGAGCCGTGTTTATGCCACAGGCATCAGAAAACACTATAAATCAGAGCTTTATGTTTTCCATCGTGTAGATTTAATATAGTAATGAATGAAATATTTACAGATAAAACTGAAAAGTGTGCCGGTCTAGAGCTATTACTTGGTAAATAACTCAAAAATTTAAGACAAAAAAATTTCATATTTAAAGTATTGTAAGATGCAGCGCACAAGCCATTTACATGATTGTGGAACAAGTTCTGACATATATTTTCTTTGTTTCTCTTTCATCTTATTAATATAAATGAAAATATCAACCAACACTTTACATTGGAACAATGGTACTTCATCAATTCTAACCATGGTTTGGCTACTGATACAGGAGTTAGGCAAGATCAGTAAAGGAATTTTATGAGAATCAATGACTACATGGAATTTATAATAAACAATACTGTTTATTTGTAGCAATATTTGTAATATTTGTAGCAATATTTGTAAAACTGGTGCTACATATCCTATAGATTAGCTCAATTCAGAATAGATTTATGTGCATATGCACACACTGAATTATTTTTTTTTCCCAGAGAACTGGTGGTTAAACATTACAGCACATCACTGGATAGCTTTCTATGCATATTCTGGCTGATGATTTCTTTGTTCAAAATCTCTAAGAATCCAGTTTCTCACGACTAAGCCCTAAGGACTTAAGACAAGAACATAAGAAATGTTGGGTCTCTGTGAATGTGATCGATTATCTGATCCACTATGTACATTAGTCCCTTGTACCAAAAAAAAAAAAAAAAAAAAAAAAAATCTGAAAATGCAGGTGGATGCTAATATTCCAGCAACTTTAGCTTTGCTGTTGTCATTAGATAAGTGAAGCTACATATCTCTTAAGCTTTACATTTTTTAAATTAGGAATCAGAAACTATGCCCAATAGAAAATGAATCACATAGTAAATATAGCAATCTCCAGAAAGTTCCTCTTTTTATATTTGAGACCAGTATAAAACATATTACATATAGTCCAAATAATTCAACCTGACAGTAATAAGGTATGTATTATTTTCTCTTCCCAGAAACCTCCCAGTGTCGGTACTAGTTATACACTGTTTTATCGCTAAGGAAAAAATTAAACTACATGAACCAGGTACTGTAAATAAAGACAAGAAGAGCATGAGCATTTAATTTCTAGCGAATTTAGAACATTAGAAAGCCATTTATGGATTATCAAACTTCATGATTTTTAATGTAACTTTAATCAACTGGACATTGTGTTTCACATACTATACTAAGTGCATTCATTCTATAAAGAGTTATTTTCATATGTAGATTAAGAATTAATATACAATGAATCTTGGAACACTGAAAAAATAAAATAAATTATTATTAAAAAAGACAAAAAAGAATAAATATATATAAACAGATATACAAACACGAGTGTGCATACACATTCACATGGACAGAAAATGTTTAAAGATCGTTTAGCAAGAATGGAACCAGGATTTGAGCCCAGTTTTGTCAAAATTTCAAGATATCTGTATAAGGATTAGAGTTTAAAATGTGAATACATGTAAACATCTAAAAATGAAACAGCATTATAAGTCTCGAGTAGAGTATTTCATGACAGCAACTCCAAATTTCATCTCCACTGAATTTCCGACCCAGAGAAGATATGTAGAAACACACACAAACTGAATACAGATTTTGAAGAGCTAAAAATAATTTTTTTCCATTCAGTTCTCTCATTTTATAGATTAGTAAGTGAAGCACAAAAAGCAGAGTTTGGCCTTAGATCTAAATACCAGAACCAGAAAGGCTGGCTTCTTAAAGATTTTATTTACTTATTTAAGAGAGAGAGAGAAAGAGAGAGAGAGAGAGCAAGCAGGGGAGCGGCAGAGGGAAAAGGAGAGAAAGAATCTCAAGCCAGCTTCACACAGGGCTCAGAGCCTGAAGGGCTGGATCCTACCACCCAGATCATGACCTGAGCTGAAATTAAATCAGATGCTTACCCGACTGAGCCACCAAGGCGCCTCTTTTAGAATAATTTTTAAAGTTTAACTTACAGCATGGCATTAATATCATGATTTTTATACCAAGTCAATATACTTTTCAGCTACATATCATGGGAAAAAGAATCATGACAGAATGACTTCTTTTTAACTTCTCCTTGAAGCATGTTTATGTTTATCTTGTTTTTAATATGGTATTTGTCATTATCCAGAAGTTTAAATAATTAAATTCAAAAATCTAATCCCAAAAATGTATTTTTCATATTCTGTATAAAACTACTGAGAGTACAAATTATGATTTTTGAGAGATAGCAAGTGAGAAAACAGAAGCAGTGAGTAGGACAGGGAGAAGCAGGTTTCCTGCTGAGCAGGGAATCTGAGGTGGGGCTGGTCCCAGGACCCCGGGATCATGACCTGAGCAAAAGGCAGACACTTAGCCCACTGAGCCACCCAGGCGCCCCTAAATTATGATGTTTTATTTAAAGTTCGTGTCTGCAGAGGGTGTTGGGAGGACAAATTTACAGATTATAGTAATTCTTTTGTATCCCAACCCAAGCTAATGGCTAGAATTGCATAGTAAAAAAGCTAAATTACACGATTGAATTAGAAATAGTCACTTAGGCTTTTTAGCCTGTCTCCCTGAAAGCAATAGAACCAATTTAATCAAACAGTGTGAAGAAAGTGACAGATGAAAAGCACATCAATCCCAGTAGGTCTGGCATGACTTGAAAGACAAAATCTATCACAATGAATTAAAAGCACAATGTAAAAGGGAAACAGACAGAAAAGACTTGATTTACATGCCTGCTCTACCAGAGCAAGGATATGGATTGCAGAAGCCACTGGAAGCATGATCTAGTTATAGAGGATGAACATCAGGTCAGCACAACTCACAAATGACAAAGCAGTAGAAACCCTATATATCTAACTCTCAGCCATTAGCTGAATCACTTAGACTTCAAAACGACTTGCAAAATATTTAACACAAAGGAAAGTTTACATATAGAATTTTTTTTTTTAAGATTTTATTTATTTGACAGAGAGAAACACAGCCAGAGAGGGAACACAAGCAGGGGGAGTGAGAGAGGGAGAAGCAGGCTTTCTGCCGAGCAGGGAGGCCGATGTGGGGCTCCATCCCGGGTCTCCGGGACCATGACCTGAGCCGAAGGCAGTTGCCCAACCAACTGAGCCACCCAGGTGCCCCTACATATAGAATTTTAAAGTCATTAAGATTTTTGGATTTTTGGAGAACTTTTAAAATTTCATTAGGAAATTGATAAATGTATCATTGTAATACACAAAGTAGTGAAGGAGCTAAATATTTATGTGTCCAATTTATAACTTCTTAGCTGTACTCAGAATCTTTGTAATTTTGGTAAATTTTTTGGTCATTACTAGACATAGCATCTTATTTTTAGATAATCATCATACATAAAAAGTCCAGGAAATAGTGTAAATGAATTTTTTACTTTACCCATAAAGTCTTTGTTGTAAACTTCAAGGTATACTTAATATACAAAAAGTTGCAAACATTTAATGTATACATTTTGATAAGTTTGGACATTACATACACCCATCACACCATCACCACAAACAAGGTAACAAAGATATGCACCACCTTCAAAATATTTGTGTTCCTTTCGGGGCTGTGTGTGTGTGTGTGTGTGTGTGTGTGTGTATGGCATGCATTAAGAATGCTCTGAATGAGATTTACATTCTTAGCAAGTTTGTAAGTGTACAATATTGTTATATTATGTATAGATTCTATGTTGTATAGGAAATATCCAGACGTATTCATCTTTATAACTGCAACTTTACACCCCTTGAGAAATAACTTCCCATAACTCCTTCCTTTCAGCTCCTGGCAACTACCATTTTGTTCTCTAGTTCTATAGAAGTGTTTGATTGTTTTATTTACTCCAAATAAATAAAATCATGCAGTATATGTCCTTCTGTGGCTTATTTCACTTCTATGACCTATTTCACTTAGTATAATGTCTCCCAGGTCCATCCATGATGCCCCATGAAGCTTCCTTTCAAAAGCTAATGTTTCACTGTATGTATATGGGATGTTTTCTTTATCCATACACCTGTGGGTGGACATTTGTGTGTTTGCTTTTTTTTTTTTTTATCTTGGCTGCTGTAAATAATGCTGCAATAAACACAGGAATGCAGATATCACTTCAAAATTCATATTTAAATTCTTTGGAATGGATAATCCAGCAGTGGGATTGCTGGAATATGTGCAAGTTCAATTTTTTATTTTTTGGAAGCTCTATACTATTCTCCATTTTGGCTACACTATTTTACATTCCCACTAACAGTGTGCAAGGGTTAAAATTTCATCATATCCTCACCAGGCCTTGTTATCAGTTTTTCAATAGCTATTCTAACTGGTGTGATGTGGTATTTCACACTCATTTTCATTTGTATTTATCTGATGATTAGCACCTTTTCTTATGACTGTCTTGATTAAATGTCTATTCGAGTCTTTTGCATTTTTTAAAAGATTTTATTTTTTTTAATTGAAAGAAAAAGGGCAACAGGGAGAGAGAGAGAGAGAGAGAGAGAGAGAGAGAGCCCAAGTGGGGGGAGGGGCAAAGGGAGAAGAAGCAGCAGACTCCCCACTGAACAGGGAGCCTGACATGAGGGGGCTCAATCCCAGGACCCTGGGATCATGACTTGAGACAAAGGCTGATGCTTAACAGACCAAGCCATCCAGGCACCCCAGTCTTTTGCATTTTTTTAAAGTCAAATTATTTGTTTTGCTTTGTTGTTTTTGTTTTCTTCTCAAAGTCTTTCAAAAAAACTGAAAAGGGAACACTCCCAGATTCATTTTACAAGGTCAGCCAGCATTACCCTTTACCAAAGTCAGTTAAGGACACCACAAGAAATTACAAGTCGATATCCTCGATGAACAAAGATGCAAAAATCCTCAACAGAACTGAGGAACACCACATTCAATAACACATTAAAAGGAACATACACCATGATCAACTGAGACTCATCCCTAGGATGCAAGCATATTTCAACATATGCATAATAAAGATGCTCAACAAATTACAGAAGGGATGTATGTCAATATAATAAAGGCCGTATATGGGTGCCTGGGTGGCTCAGTTGGTTAAGCAACTGCCTTCGGCTCACATCATGATCCCGGAGTCCTGGGATCGAGTTCGGCATCAGGCTCCCAGCTCCAAGGGGAGTCTGCTTCTCCCTCTGACCTTCTCCTCTCTCATGCTCTCTCTCACTCTCACTTTCTCTCTCTCTCAAATAAAAAAATAAAATCTTAAAAAAAAAAAAAGGCCATATATGATAAGTCCATAACCCACACTTAGTGGTGAAAGCTGAAAGCTTTTCCTTTAGTTTCAGGAATATGACAAGGATGCCCACTATTGCTACTTCTATTCAACAAAGTAGTAGAATCAGTCAAGAAATAAAAGGTATCCAAGTCAGAAAGAAAGAAGTAAAGACTCTACAGACTCTAAAAGAAAAAAAAAAACTTCTATAACTAATAAATTCAGTACAATTGCAGGATATAAAAAAATCAACATACAGAACTCAGTTACATTCCTATGCCTAAACAATGTACTATCTGAAAAAAGAAATTGAAAAAAAAATAATCCTACTTACAATAGCATCAATTAGATTAAAATACTTAGTAATAAACGCACCTACGGAAATTAAAGTTTGTATACTGAAAACACTGAGGAAAGAAATTAAAGACAAATAAATGGAAAGACATTTCATGTTCAGAGTCCAGAGTGCTAACCATTACACCATGGAAGATATTTCATGTTCATAGATTGGAAGAGTTAATATTTTTTAAATGTCCATCCTGTCTCAGTGATCTCCAGATTCAGGCTATTTCCAACAAAGTTCCAATAATTATTTCTTTATCAACCACACTCCCATTTGTGAAGAGTCTCTATTCTTTTTTTCTTAATATTTATTTATTTGACAAAAACACAGCTAGAGAGGGAATACAAGCAGGGGGAGTGAGAGTGGGAGAGAAACAGGCTTCCCACTGAGCAGGGGCCTGATGCAGGGCTCAAACCCAGGACCCTGAGATCATGACCTGAGCCAAAGGCAGAGGCTTAACGACTGAGCCATCCAGGCGCCCAGAGAGTTTCTATTCTTATACATTTCTATCCAACCATCTCTCATCTCACTGTCTTGTCTTTCTCCTATTCTTCTAGACTTCACATCCCCACTTTTGCCTTCTAAATTACATAGCCTTAGAGTTAATAATTTTTTAATATGAAAGCTGATTCTGGTTCTTCATGTCCTGTCCTCAAAGGATAGAAGTAAAGGAAGAGGGGCGCCTGGGTGGCTCAGTTGGTTAAGCAACTGCTTTTGGCTCAGGTCATGATCCTGGAGACCCGGGATCGAGTCCCACATCGGGCTCCCTGCTCGGCGGGAAGCCTGCTTCTCCCTCTCTCAGTCCCTCTGCTTGTGTTCCCTCTCTAGCTGTGTTTCACTCTGTCAAATAAATAAATAAAATCTTTAAAAAAAAAAAAAGAAGTAAAGGAAGAGAAAATATCCCAACTCAGTTTCAGACTACAATATCTGAAATGAAAACTTATTGTCCTCTTAATAGTACTGGAGCTGATCAATCTATAACTAATTTTCCTACCACTTAAAAACACCTATTTTTTCAGTAATTTTTTTAAAAGATTTTATTTATTTATTTGACAGAGAAAGAGATCACAAGTAGGCAGAGAAGCAGGCAGAGAGAGAGGAGAAGCAGGCTTCCTGCTGAGCAGAGAGCCAGACATGGGCCTACATCCCAGGACC
Source organism: Spilogale gracilis (assembly GCA_004023965.1). Classification (NCBI taxonomy): domain Eukaryota; kingdom Metazoa; phylum Chordata; class Mammalia; order Carnivora; family Mephitidae; genus Spilogale; species Spilogale gracilis. The sequence goes on from PITA01003978.1 coordinate 21,682, forward strand.
CTGAGATCATGACCTGAGCCAAAGCCAGAGGCTTTAACCCACTGAGCCACCCAGGCGCCCTGTTTTTTCAGTAATTCTTAAGCTTTTTCTCACGCATTCTAATTTAGTTGGGCAAATAATTTGCTATAGAGATCCCTTACTCCAGAATGTTGATGGGACAGATGAGATATGATGCCCACTCTGTTTTGCCTATTTAAGTATGGGATATCTTGCCATATATATGTGTTTCTGGTATTTCCTGAATAATTGCCAAGTTAAATATTTGAACAAATAACACACATATTTCATATTGAGCAAGAAGACAGTTGTCTTTTTAAAAATATACATGATGGATCAAATTCTTGACTTTGCCACTCTACTGTTAAATAAGTGAATAAGTAAAATATGTTAAAGAATAGGCATTTGCAAATTAACTTTGATAATATACAAACTATAAAGAATAATAAACTAACAATAGTATCTAGGTTTTCATAGAACTTTCAACATCGTTAGTTATTTCCTAGGAAATAAATTATGCAGCTGATTTTCCTTAAAGACAGAATGAAGAGTCAGAATGCAATACTTCACTACTGAAGAAGGATCAACCTGAGAGTAGATTTAGTTCAAAAACAAAACCTTACTTTTGAAAAGCAACTCATAAAACTGTAAAATGCAGACTAAAATCACTTTGACTTTAAGTGAAGAGGACCTCAGATAAATCGTTAAAAAAGAATACTTTAAAATGAATGTGAGGGGAAGAAACTCTCTCAAGGTTTAAGACATTCAGGTATGACTAAAGGATGAAAAACTTTAAAGAAATACCTTTAGCATAGTTTTCTCACTTTATACATTTGAATCTTTGAACATTCATATTTGAAAATTTACTTCAATGAAAATCATGCCTCAACTTTGAACGTTCAAAGATTTTGGAGAAATTGATAGTTTATATTCTTTTTAAAGTCTCTTCAAATCTTAGATAAGCAGAATTTAACATAAACGGATTGAAATAACAGAAAAAGTAAAATAAACTATCTACTGAAAGCATGACCAGTATCAAAGCTAAAATATCAGTTTCTAAGAAAAAGCTTACTTTTTAAAAGTTTTCTTGATAATTGAAGTAGTTTGCAAAATGATTAGTCAACATTAAATCTGAAAATAGTCAATTGATTCAGTCTTTTTTTCTGCCCTTTAAATGGTATCATAGTTCTACATTGTAAGTCACTGTGGATGTCTAACAGAAATCAGAGTTTATGACTATTTGCCATATTCTCTCATTCAAATGTCATTTAAAATGATCAAAACCTTCCCTCCACCTCCCTACAGAATTCCTTTTAAGAGATAAACTTGTAGGAAAGGAATACACTTAGAATGACCCTATCTGAAGTGAGAAGACACATAGGTGTTTTAGAAGTAAATGTTCTCAGGATATCAGAAGTCTTTGCTGAAAAACTGTTAGTATTAAATTGAAACTTTTAGATTATTATAAATGTAATTGTGAAATAGTATTTCATATAAATATAAACATATCTTCTAAGCAAAACTCAAGATCACAGTATCAAAAAAGTACTATCTGTAGTGTGGTCTTTAAACTTCATGTAGAAAAATGTATTTGTAAAACTAGAATTAAGCTTCTATGGCTGGATATAAACAACGTCATTAAATACTTAAGAGCTGGCCAAACACACACACACACACACACACACACACACACACACACACACATTCTTGTAGTTACTATTTGGAGAAATTATATAAGTTTCCCAGAATCACAGTCCTAAAATGAATCTCAAATATCTAAAAAGAGTGAAGATTTTGACACTTTTTTTAAACCATAAAGATAGCTGACGTAACACCAAAGTCTCCAAGGCATCAAACTGTTGAGAATTTAATCTCTTTTAATTATTATATGCTATCTTTGCTTTGCTGTTCAGTAAAATAATTACTACGACACTTGTCCATAACGCATATTTGGCTGCCTTTGGCTCCCACCCAGTATTCTCTATTTTCAAAATCGTTATTAAATCTACATTCTACATTTGAATTTATTTCCATATACATATATTACTCCATGGATTATTTGCTAGGTAGAAAAACTGATTAGAATTACTTTAGCTTAGAATACATAGCATTTAAAGGATGTATTTTTATTTAGCAGTTATATTACCATTTTACCTGAGTAGACAGTAGAGGATTTCAGGCTTCAGAGAGGAAAAAGGTAAACAAGAGAACCACTTAGCTCTCTTGAACTACAAAGAGACCAAGAATTTGAAGCATCATATAGAGAGTAAGATGTAAGTACAATTGTTTTAAAATCTATCTATAGGAACAAGTGATAACCTTTACCTATCTCCAAACAGAAAATGCTAGAAAGCAGAACATCTGCCAAGAGATCAGAGATTTACTCCCTGGAGACATTTTTTTTCTAGGAGACTCAATGGAATGTGGAAACAACAGTAGAAGGCAGGATAAAAAGTAAAGTTAAAAAATAAGAGAATGAAGTGAAAGTATGCTTTGATCTTATTTTCCAATCCAATGTGCAGAATGAGAACAGGGACTTAACTACATAGAAAGAATTTCAGAGGACTTGAAGTCTCACCCACAGAAAAACTCCAAAGTCTCAGGAAAGAAAAATCATCACTGTCAAAGGTTGCTTTCACATTCAGATCCACATGCCTCATGATAGAAAGGCACTCTGAGGCCAGAGAACAAACTGATGGTTGCCAGAGGAGAGAGAGGTAGGGGAATGATCAGAACGGGTGAAAGGGAGTGGGAGATCCAGGCCTCCAGTTATGGAATAAACAAGACACAGGAATAAAAGGTACTGTAGAGGGAATATAGTCTATGGTATTACACGGTGACAGCTGGTAGCCACACTTGTGATGAATATAGCATAGCATATAGATTTGTCAAATCACTATTCTGTGTGCCTGAAACTAATACAACACTGTGTGTCAAATATACTTCAATTAAAAAAAAAAGTGGGGAGACTTGTGCCAAGGAAATCTTAGTGGTGCGAGACACTTCTTGGTTGTGGGAAGCTAAATCTGACATGCAGATTGACAGGAAGCAACTGGGGAGTGCTCCCAGGATCAGTACATGAGGAATAAGAAGGAAGTAGAACTGAGCTGAGGAAGGAAGCTGAAAAGCAACTCCATTACAACAAAGGCCCGGGCTAACTCTCCAGTGATTCTGGATCTCAGCTCTTCATACCCAACCAGTGTTTAGATGGGGGCTGTCACACAAAGAGGGAGGTGACTTTTCTTGAAGTATGATCTTCTCTTCTTTAGCTGAGATGAGCGGGAGAGGGATTTCGCCAAGACTGTCAGCTGCCAACAGCCCCATTACCTCGGGAACTAAAGCTTGAGCTCTGCAGGGTGAATCTGGACAACATATGACACAGTCCACTTATGGTCCATCCTTCATTTCAGACAACTTTTGAAACCCAGTGGCATTAATGAAAACATTTATTATGACTATATCAAGGCCTAATTCTCCCTCAGCTGAATCCTATTTCCTTAAGTTTCTTACAGTCACTGATGCCAAGAGCACATGTCATTAAAGTTCATGCATGCAAATGCCCAATATGGAGTTGATCTCTGTGAAAAAACCCAACCTGTGATTTACACTGACAACAATGCTCAGTGATCCACTTAGTAAATTAATACTTTCAAAAATCTGCAATTCTAAGCTCTATAGGTTTAGAGATTCTGGTTCCTAGAGAAATTTTTCTACTAGGTACCCTAGCAAGAGTCCCATCAATCCTCAAATTAAGACTATCGTCTGCCCATTCATTTCAATTTTCTTGTACCAAGATACTAGCAGTCAGAAGAGAAGTCATCTATCTTTGAGGGAGAATGAATTCTGATCATTGGGATAAAGTAGACTTGCTGTGACACAATGGGATCAGGAAAAATGTATAACACCCAGGAGACCCAATTAGTGTGTCTTTAACTCTGTGTTCTAACATTGACAGTAAACCGACCAGTACAACATCAGTTGAGTATGGTGTATGGAGCCCTTAGGGATAAGGATTTGGGTCACCCCACCAAGTAAGCCACCTATTCCGGCAGACATTCTAGCTGAGGAGCCTAGAATGGGTGATAAAGAACTTCATGAGTATCAGCTGGGACTTTGAGACCAGATGGGAAAAGGGATTATCATTTGTTCCAATAATCACTATCTTGTAAATTTCCCAGACAAAAAAAGGGTTTAGAGGTTTTAAAGAGCTCTAGTTGATAGACTGTGATATGAGACATTCTGCAACCATTATATAAGGGCAAGATTAATAAAAGGAAAACAAGAGATCTTTGGAGTTAAAAAATAAACATAATAGATATTACTTACGGAAAAGTTAAAAAAAAGTCTTCATGAAAATAAATCAAAGCAACAAAAATGGCTTAAAGTAAATTAAAAATAAAAGACCTAGAGTATTTTTTGAAGAGGAAGAGCTAAATATCAGCTGTTTAGAAAAATAGGAAAGAAAATAAAGGCAAGACAAGTTCCTAGAATTAAAGACCTCAAGGCTCTAGACTGAAAGTGTTTACATAGTGTCAACTACAATAAATATAAAGACTCATGATATATATTTTCATCAAATTCCAGAACATTGTAAATAAAGGTACAATATTAAAGGTGTACAGGTAGAAAAAAATTAAACAAGCAGAAATAATAGTTTACTTGCTCACATATAAATGAGTGAAAATAAAAACAGTGTATCTCAAAAATATCACAAAAATATTTCTCTGACTTTAAAATTCTGTGAGAAAAAAATAATTTTGAGGACAAAAAATACATTTTCAGTTCTGTAATAATTTAGAAAATACCTCTCTCATTCACAATTTCTCAGGAAATTTCTGAAAGATATGATCAAAAACATAGGATTTAAATCTTAATATAAAATGTGATGGGACCTAGAAAATTTTTCTGACTCAAGGAGTGGGGTGGGGGAGGGGATCTCATGATGACACTTCTAAGATTGGAAAAGTAGCAAATTATCAAACATTGTCAATTCCCCCTCCAAATCCTAAACCACCTGTCAGAAAACCAAGATGTAAACAAATAGATCTAATTTGCAAATATAAACATTCCAAAGAAAAGATCTAAACCAGAAGATTGTTAGCCAACCTACATAAGAAGGGATATGGTTTTAAGGGATGCCAGTTATGGGTGGAGAAAAAATTGCTAGGTGTGCCTTTTCTTGGACAATGGCCCTCTAAGTCATTATTTCAAAACAGAAAAAAAAAAAATAGTAGCAAACTTGGCTAAATTACATTAAGATAGTTTAAATATCTTACAAGGAAAGGGAAAATTTGACCATAAAAGGAATTAGCTCATTTCTTCTTTCCCCTCCCTATATTCTTTACCAAGAAGACTAGATTACTAAAATTGAAATAAATAATTCCTGAACAGTATGTTATGAATCAGATATGCCTCATCAACTTTAAACCTTTAATATCAGATTCTTTGTTTTCAGGGGTTGCTCTTCACCATGTAAGCACATTAGATGCCATGCATGGTGGAGTCTATGTACCTCTTCTGAATGGAATTCACTATCCCACATGGTTAATAACCCCAGAGGACTATTGCACCCATGTGGAAATACGATGAAACATGAGAAATTGAACCCTGACTAAAAGCAGTAATAGACATCTGGTTTCCAGCTTGGAAACTGTTGCTTCCATCCTCATGACAATAAAAAGACTAACAAACTAACAATCAACAACTCTTCTTAGATCTGTCAGATAACTGAAGTCCCAGGTCACACCACCACACCAAAAACTGGGAACACAGGCAAATACAATCAGAGGTACCTGGGAAATAAAGCCACTGCTTCAAGAGCCAGGAACTGACAGACATAATTAATGAATGACTGACTAATTGAGGAGGATAAAAATTAAGAGATAAAAGACTCCTGGAGCCCAGTCTTGGGAGGTGCCCTGAACCCTGTGAGTTTTCTCTCCAACAGCCCCACAAAGTTCTCAGGGTAAATACTTGAGAAAAATTCCCTCTTGCTTCTGGCAGAGAAAGGAAAAGTAATCACACCTTATCATGTTGTTTTCCTTAACAAAGGTTTGCTCTACAGGGAAACTATTTTACTAGAGCCTACCCAACATGGATTTTACCAGAGCTTAATTCACCTAGTGGTAGAGGAATATCTAATTCTAGCCCTTACTAGTTTCCCTTTATTACATATCACATGGGAGGGGAGCGGAGGGAGCTGAGAAGCACTCATGGCGCTCACAGTCCAGGGGCACAGATTCCCTCCTGTACTGAAGACTAATCACAGAATTCTAAAACACACCCTTCTCCCTCTTCCAAATGTTATCAAATCAGAGTCCTATATAATAACAGGGTTTAAAGCTAAAAGAACTGAAGCGTTCTTTCTGAAATAAAGAGTCTGAAACTCAAGAGAGCTAAGATGAAAACAAGAACTCTAGAGGAGATTTCAGCCACTGATATATACATTTTAGAAATAATAGTAAATACAACTTGACTCCTAGCTTAACTCATTCTATGAAGTCAGCATCACCCTAATACCAAGACAACTATATTAAAAAAAGAAAAATGATAGATCAATAGCTCTTATGAACAGACGCAAAAATTCTCTCAAAATTTTAGGTATATCACACATCATAACTATGTGGAATTTATTCCAAGTCTATGAGACTAGCTCAACATTGTTCCTACATTTTTTTAAGGATTTTATTTATTTATTTGACAGAGAGAGAGATCACAGGTAGGCAGAGAGGCAGGCGGAGAAAGAGGAAGAAGCAGGCTCCCTGCTGAGCAGAGAGCCCCATATGGCCTTGATCCCAGGACCCTGAGATCATGACCTGAGCCGAAAGCAGCAGCTTTAATCTATTGAGCCACCCAGGTGCCCTGTTCCTACATTTTTGAGTTCTAGCATTTTGAGTTTTTTGTTTTTGTTTTAATTTTAGTTAGTGAATATACAGTGCAATATTGGTTTCTGAAGCAGAATTCAGTGATTCATCACGTACAACACCCAGTGCTATCACAATAGCCTCCTTAATACCTCCCTCCCTCCATCAACCCTCAGTTTGTTCTCTATAAGTCTCTTATGATTTGGGGCACCTGGGTGGCTCAGTCGTTAGGCGTCTGCCTTCGGTTCAGGTCATGATCCCAGAGTCCTAGAATCGAGCCCTGCATTGGGCTTCCTGCTGGCGGGAAGCCTGCTTCTCCCCCTCTCATTACCCCTGTTTGTGTTCCCTCTCTAGCTGTGTTTCTCTCTGTCAAATAAATAAAATCTTTAAAAAAAAAAGTTTCTTATGATTCGTTTTCCTCTCTCCTTTTTCTTTTCCCCCTTCCCATATGTTCACTTGTTTTGTTTCTTAAGTTCCACATACAAGTGAAACTGTATGGTAGCTGTCTTTCTCTAATGGACTTCTTTCACTTAGCATAATACACTCTAGCTCCACCCACATTGTTACAAATGTCAAGAAGTCATACTTTTGATGGCTGAGTAATATTCCATCACACACACACACACACACACACACACACACACACACACACACAATCTTCTTCATTCATCAGTCAATGGACATTTGGGCTCTTTCCACAGTTTGGCTATTGTTGATAGTGTTGCTATAAACATTGGGGTGCACAGATCCCTTTGAATTTGTATTTTTTTATCCCTTGGGTAAATATCTAGTAGTGCAATTTCTAGCATCTTATTTTGATTATTAGAACTTTCATCTCTGTTGACATTACTAATCTGTTCTTGCATCTTGTTCACTTGTTCCATTATAGCCTGCTGCAAATTAATTACACTTTAACTTTCCAAATTTCTGCCACATCTGAGTCTGGCTCTGCTGTGCTTCATGCATTCATACTATGCTGATTAAAAGTCAACTTTTAGTATGACTCGTGATTTTGTTGAAAACTATACATGATGTAAACATGGTCAACAGAGTAGAGGCAAACAGGCCCTGAGTGTGAGATTTTATGTTTATCTGGCCAGGAGTTGCTGTTTACTGCTTGCACTAAATGCAGGTGTCAGAGAGTAAATTGTCATCTCTTGTCCTGAATTTGGCTGTCCTGCTGTCCTTGAGTTTCTCCTAGGTATTTCTTTTTAAATAAGGTCTGAGACATGCAATTCTAATGTGTTTCCCTGTTATTATACAAGAACCCTATTGATGTGGTAGTGAGGTCTGGAGGAAGAGATTATGTTCTATAGTCCTATAATTAGGTCACATTCTCTTAGTGAGCCTAAGCCCTGGATTGTGACTTTCATGAGTGTTTCTTAGTTTGTTTGGTTTTTCCTTCCTTCAGTGCAGCAAGAAAGCAAAGAGGGCATGACGACAGTTATTTTCTCTCCCTACATTTAGAAGGCTAAAGGGAGCTAGTGTTAGGTAGGTCCCACTCCCAGACCAGTTATGCTACTAAAACTCCAGTAGGTTAGGGTCTGATAAAATAGTTTTCCTTGGGGATGATCCATTTAAAAAGAACAGAACGTTCAGGATATATTTTAAATGGCTACTTCCTGGGGCACTTGGGTGGTTCAGTTGGTTAAGCGACTGCCTTCAGCTCAGGTCATGATCCCGGAGACCGGGGATCGAGTCCCACATCGGGCTCCCTCCTGGGCAGGAAGCCTGCTTCTCCCTCTCACTCCCTCTGCTTGTGTTCCCTCTCTGGCTGTGTTTCTCTCTCAAATAAAAAAAAAATCTTAAAAAATTTAAAAAAAAATAAATAAATAAATGGCTACTTCCTCTCTCCCTCTTTCAGAAGAAAGAAATTTTTCTCCAGTGTTCATTCTTATAAGCTGATAGGTCTCCTAGAGGTTAAAATTTACTACCATGCAGAGGGCCCTCAAAGACTAGCCACTCCCCTCACCCAGGGAATTTTTAATTCTCAAGCTTGTCCACACTGAGCCTCTGGTAATGTGTCCATTAAAATTTAAGTTTTCCTACTTGCCTTCCTTTCCTAATTTTAGGCAGCAGTTTTTCCTGTGACCTTAATTCTTTGAGGTATCAGGCTTGTTGATTTTCACTTTGTTCAGCTTTTTTCCTATGTGGATAGAGAGTGAGGACTTCAAACTCCTTACATGTCAGACCAGAAACTGGAAATCAAACCATCTCTTTTATTTTTTAATTTAGAAACTCAGAAAAAGAGAAATATGTAAATATATTAGATATACTTTAATGATTGACAATCTTCCTACTAAGAAATGTTTCATTGACAATCACAAGCATGCTCAACCACCCATATATAAAATCCCCTATGCCAATTAAACATAATTTAAGAACATCAAAGAAAATGTAGTCTTTCAAAAATAAAGAAAATGCAGTCTTTCAAAAATTGAAAGAAATCACACTCCAGCGGCTTGCAAAGAAATGAGAACTACATCAATATCACATTTTTTCTGGAGCAAACCAAGATATAACCAAGATAATGGAGTAAAAGTGTAAAGATGTCAAAGGAAAATAATTTAGAACACACCCTTTTAATGCCAGCTAAAATATCATGCAAACTTCAGGAAAAAAAAATATACATATCCTCGGGCAACCACAAGTAGTATATCTGAGAAGAACTTCTCTGGAAACACTTGCAGAGAAGTATACATTAATATGAAGAATTCGTTCACAAAACTTCATTAAGATTTTATCTTGTCCTCAAAGGACATTATCCAAAGCCATAAAGGGGTGAGCTGCTGTTTCACAGCTTTCTAAGGAAATCTTCCCAGCACCATCTCCACCTGTCCGTATTAGATGAGCGTGCTTAACATGGGTTTATGGAAAACAACCACTGGCAAAAAGAATGTAATTACTATGATTGGTAATCAATATTCAATCATTATTCGATCCTTAGAGCTATAATGGGACCTAGGAAAACCAAGTAACCAAAAAAAGAATTGGAAAGTATACTAAGAACAGTAGGCGTTTATCTCAGCAAACAGACTGGAACTATCTGAATAAATGGCATACTTGACACAGTGGGAATATATGATCATTAAGAGTAAGAAGCACCTAGATAGAGATAAGTATGTATATGATCAATAATACTAGTTACGATATAAACTAGGGAAATTATTAATTCAAAGCAAACCTTTAATGAAAAAAAATACTGCATTGTAGTGTTTATAAACTCATCATGATTTAAGCATCCATTTATGAAATTAAATATGATGATATGACAGTATTAGAGGAAGGAAAGATCATAGAGGGTATTAAATACTTATGATATTTTCATTATTATTACTATAGTATTACACTAAACCAGATAAATCAAGAAATAAGAATATACATGTACCATTTAAAAATATAAAGTTGGGCACCTGGATGGCTCAGTTGGTTAAGTCACTGCCTTCAGTTCAAGTCAAGATCCTCGAGTCCCATGATAGAGTCCCACATCAGGCTTCCAGCTCCGTGGGAAGTCTGCTTCTCCCTCCGACCTTCTTTCTTCTCATGCTCTCTCACTCACTCTCTCTCTCTCTCAATAAAGAAATTATATATATATATATAATTTATATATATACACACACACATATATATATATATATATATACACACACACACATATATATATATAAGTTAATTACCAGAAAAACAACTTAAATTAAAAATTACAGTGGAGAAGTCTATAAATCCATCAAATCTGTTTTTCTCTTTTCCCATAGTAACAAACTGTTGTGAATTTTGCTGTTTTCTACTAAGAAAATGACCCTTTCATTTATACATGCATCTTTCACTGCTGTTTTCCTAGACTACACACATGAGTTATTTTTCTAGACATAAAATATATATTGATGTTAATTTCCAAAACCAGCCACTCTCCAGAAAGAACAGTTACTCCACTACGGATGGCTTAGCTACTTCCTTGTCCCCTACCAACTTCGCTATAAATATAAAGGGTAAAATGGCAGGGAAGGGGAGGGTCTCCCTCTAGGACACAACATACATCCTTATTTAAGTGCACAGCACTATGAGATGATCAAAATAATAAGAAAACTGCATGCATTCCTCTGACCCCCTGCTTCTAGATTTCCCCAACAAATTATCCTCACACCATCATTAAATGTCATTAGGCTTGTCATTCCTGCCCTCTGATGAAGATCAACATAAATAAATTTCATACCAAGATGATGATTACCAAAATTACAGGAATTGAGATAAGTCTTGTTTTTCATTATGGCTTCAAACAATAGGAATTGATTTAAAGTAAAGAAATGATCAGAAAAGAGGATGGAAATTCAAAATGTCATTTGTTCATTTACATATTATAAAATAATCTATTAAACCTCAAATTTATCTTTTAGTCATAGTTATGCAATATTTAATAAAATGAAGACACATTATATTCTAAATATGCTGAGGTTAACATTTTTTTCTAAAATGAGATGTCTAAATATACAAACTATAAATAATTTTTCAGAAGACTGATTTTTTTTTGGACCTGGTTAATGGACAGAATAGGTGCTAAATAAAATAGTATTTTTACATGCATTTCCCAGGAGGAAGCAATAAAGGAAAATGCCAGTCAACATTTTATTTTAGCTTTCTCAAATGTTAATGGAATGCTTACGAATCTCAAATATGTCAAATTTTATGACAAAAAAAGATCTGACAAAAAATCAACAACATGAAAAACTATATTTTATTGCAAAAGGAAAAACAATTTGATAATTGTACTTATAAGCCTTTTATGACAGTAGGGGGACAGTAAAGCAGTGAGATTATAATTATATATTCCGGAGTAAAACATACTTATATTTAATCTAGTTTATATCACCATACTACCTGTATAACTTGGGGCATGTTACTTAAAAATCTGAGCCTCCAAGAATTATGTAAAAAAAGAAATCTAGGGACGCCTGGGTGGCTCAGTTGGTTGAGCAACTGCCTTCGGCTCAGGTCATGATCCCGGAGACCCGGGATCGAGTCCCACATCGGGCTCCCTGCTCGGCAGGAAGCCTACTTCTCCCTCTCTCACTCCCCCTGCTTGTGTTCCCTCTCTTGCTGTGTTTCTCGCTGTCAAATAAATAAAATCTTTAAAAAAAAAAAAAAAGAAATCTAAAATTCACTCAGTGTATGCTACATTCCAAGAAAGACCCGCTCAAGTAGGTACAATTATCACTGTACCCACATTATGGAGAAGGAAGCTGAAACATGAAAGAATTAAAAACTTTTCTAAAATCACAAAAGTTTTAAGTTTTAGCAGAGCTGTAACTCAACCTCAGATAGTATCACTCCGAAGTCTACGCCCTAAACCACAGCTACACTGCCTGTTAATAAGATGTAGTATGTTTATTGGGAGAATTAAATAAGGCAATGCATCCAAATTGCATATATTAGTTGCTCAATAAATATTAGCTTGCATATCTTTTTTGTTAGTAGCAATTAAAATTCTGAATTACTAATATATTATTGTTTTAATGATGTGCACATTGGAATATTGGCTTCTGACTCATATATCCCTAAGATAAAATACTAAACATTAACATTGTAAAAGTTGCTTGACAAAAATTGTATGTATTGTCAGGACCTGATTCTGACGCTCTGCTTGTGTGTTAATGTGGATTCTCTTACAGAAAGGTGCCAGATAGCTTCTCCCAAACTTGAACCCAGTAAGAATAAGGAATAAGGACTGGAAGAGGAAGGCAATGTTGTGAGCTATTCAGAGGCAAATGGAGAAAACAGTGGGGGGTGGGGGGGAGAGCCGGGGCAGGGTTAGTAGAGCCGGGGCAGGGTTAGTGCTGGACTGAATATGTAGATAAGGGAGACTGGGAAGTTTGGGATCCTTAGGATTTCTAAGATGAGCATCAGGTTTCTGGCTTGGGCAGCTAGGTTATTTGCATAAACAGCTCAGAAAGCTGAGAATGAAGAATTCAGTATTAGACATGGTGAATGTTCTGTTGCTATTGAATATATAATGGAAACAGCTGGGCAGCTGCAAGACTGGCAATTCCCCCTTTGGGAATTCTGAAAGAAAAATGTAATTTTAAGTGCAACCAACATATAGGTTACAGGACATTTTAATTGGACCAAAACTGATACCACTCTGGGTTTCCAGACCAGACAAAGGATGTCTGTCAGAGAATATTTAAAGACAAACAATTACTCTAATTTATGTGCTCAGGAGTGAAAGAAGTGATGTGAGTTCAGTTTTAACCATCTCCCAAAGTGAAGTAGGGACATATCTGCATAATAGGATTCTGGTGGAGTGACACAACTCAGGTCATAAAGAAAAACAAACATAAAATCAGCATATGATATAGAAGAGAATAAAATGGCACAGACCTAGATTTTTGGCCAGGGGTTAGGCACACAATCTTTAAAGAAGCACATAAACCTTAAATCAGTGACAGGGAATAAAAGGTCATTTTTAAGGTTCTAGAAATTTTATTACATTTTCACATGTATTTTTGGGGGGCTGTCAATTTTCTTTCATAATTAGCAGTAAAACTCTTAAAAATAATTGGAGGCAAACTTACTGCCTCATTAGAAAGGTTCAGCAAGCCTATTTAAAGAGTTTTCCTTCTCCAAAGACAATTTTGAGGTGAGAAGGATCTTAAAAGTATAAAATAACTATTTTAAAAATGGTGTCTTAAACGGTAGTTTCTCTGTTTTTGTGCCTTTGGATTCTAGGATAAAAGAAGGATCAGGAAGTATAAAATGAATGTATATATTCTTTTCCCACAATCTGCCTTCACACTCATTTTTCTTTGATGTAAGATTATTTTTATATTCCTCCAATACAGAACTGATTAAGTGTGAATTCCAGCCTGATAGCTATGTATTCACCTTTCATAAGGGTCTCTATGTGGCAACAAAAAGTATTTGTTTTGGCCTAAGGGTTTTCTGAGTGTTATGAAGACTTAAGAAAACAGATTTTCCTGCAAATCTGTGGGGTTTTTTATTGGTTCCCTCAGCCAACTGGTATCCTAACAAACTTTAAAATACCACCAGAGTTATTTTGTAAGGTTTCCCTGCTCCCATAATGAGAAAAGGGAAGGGAGAAAAGTGGGGAGAGAGGGCAGGGAGGATAGAATAAAAAGAAAGCTAGACAATAGCAACATTTATTTTTCCTGTTTCTAAATACATGCATACAGATTGCACTTAAAAATATATGTATGTGCTTAAATCGAGAAGCTGATATATTATTTTTATATTGCTGAATTACCACCTAAAAAACACACGTTTATTAACTCACATTATTTATGGGTCAGGTCTGGGCACAGTGTTCACTAGTTCTTCCAGTAGTAGAAGTGGACTCCATTGGACTGGACAATTCTCATCTGGAGGCTGGAAGAATCCTCATTCAAGCTAATTTAGGTGTTTGGCAGGCTTCATTTCTTGCAGCTACATGACTAAGAACCCTGGGTTTTGGCTAGATGTTGGCCAGACGCTACTTTTGGATCCCCAAAACCACTGGCAGTTTCTAGAGTCTACCTATCCCAGTTCCTATTCAAGTTGGCTTTTCCAACATGGTGGCTTTAGGCAATGAGTCAGCAATAGGTCCTCTGACTTCAGCTGGAGCTTAGGCCCTCTTGTAAGGACTTTTACTTATTCCTTAATAAGTTTCCCTTTCACTTTATAAGTTATCCCTTTCACTTATTAAGTCAGGGCCATGCAGAATCTTCTCCTTTTCTGATTAAGTCAAATGCTGAGTTGGGAGCTTAATTATACCAGAACTATCCCTTTACTTTAGCTTTCATTCTTCTTTTGTCTGGCTCCAGATGAATATTTTAAGCCACCTACTGACCCATGACTTACTACCTTGAACTGTAACTTGTTAATGTAGTAATGTTTTAAAACTTTATATTTGGAGATATACACACACACACACACACACACACATGATAGGTTAGAAATCAACTAAACTGGCTCTTGTATACCTCCATCTGGTATCCCCTTAGGAAACTTGAAATCAATATGAGACAAATTGACTTTCTTCTCCTTACTTTGAAAACTGATCCCTTTATTTGCAACTTCTATGTTGGCTAATGGTACTAACATCCTCCAGAAATTGAGATTTATTGTACATTAAACAGACCACTGTGCAATTACAGCCTTAACCCCCTTCTAAGTAAATTGTTCTGAAATCTAGCCTGTGAAGGTTTGTTAAATAGAGTTTGCTGGACCCTACTCCCAGAGTTTCTAATTCAGCAAGTTTGGTCAAAGAGCTAAGAATTTCCATTTCAATCGAGTTTCCAAGTGGGACCAATGCTGCTGGCTTTGGAACCAGTCCTGCAGACCCCTCTGTATTGCCCTCACCCAAAAGAATCCCTCAATATAAGTGGCTCCATTGGTGAGGGACGCCTGCATGAAATCAGGCCAGTTAATGACTTCTCTATGGGTAGGGGCAGGATGTGTGCCCAGCAGGATACAGAGATTAAAAAAACAAAACAAAACCCACAAAACAAAACAAAACAAAAAACAATGAGAACCTCTTTCCTGAAGAATTTAAATGTTAAAGGTAAAAAGAAAGTCCCAACTGATGGTGAAAGCACAGGCTGAAACACTGAAAACAGTGGTCTAAAGAACCCATGTGGCCTCAGAAATCATCCATAGGAGAATCTCTGAAAGATCACAAGCTAAAACACACACAGGTATAGAAGACCTACTACTAGTTGTTGGTAATCAGAGAGAGAAGAGTTATCAGATACAAATTAGTATTCATGGAAATCTTTTCTAGGTGTGGGATGGAATGTTGAAGAAGGATGGATAAAATAAGCTCCTAAAAATGTGAAAGCTTCTGACTTACATTCTAGCCTTCATGAGGCCCAGCTCTGCTTTGTGATCTTGTGTTTTCCATGATGGCTTACCTGAAGCTTTATTCCCAGGTTCTCCTGAATTCCATCCACTCACCAAGATTCCCGTCTTATTACTAGATTTAAGTTCACAAGCTCAATCTCAGAATATGTGGATAGCTCTGTGCGTTTTCCTGCTGCAGTACTGTCACATGAACATACTGCCTGGATTGATTTCTGTTCCTTATGACTTAAAGAATCGAACACAACACTCTCAGCCTCACTCTCTTGGTCCTAAGCAAATATTGCACAGTCACACTCTAAAGGCAGACCAGAATTCGAGTAAACATGGAGGAGTTTCTCAGGCATAGGGGTCAGCCTTGGCAGATATCCTAAAGCAGGCATGCTTGGAACAGCGGAAGAGATGAAGAACAGTAAGGAAGGGGCCAGGGAGGAAACATGTAATGGCAGAGAGATGGTGTAGGAGCTGTGGGCCACCAGGAGTGATGGCTGGGTCTTAGCAAAACAGTTACACAGCCTGCCTTCTTTTTAAAAAGTTCATTCTGAACACAAAGCTGACTGGGAACGCTTATTAAAGAATGAGCACTTTCACTTCCTTTACAAGTAAAAAGAATGTTTAATAAGATGGTTGTTAGTAAGCATGTAATCTAGACATGGGAAGTTATTATGGTGATTTTGTTATCTAAGATCAATAGCTAATTGCAAGTGGATACCTTGTATTCTGTTACTGGGATTTAGCTGCCTGATAGAAACAAATTTATGCATCAGATAAACCTTGACGCTGAAAGAACTGCAGCACACCCTGAAAATTATAGGTGCCATTTAAATGGTGTTTTTCTGGTTATTCTCTTCTCAATTCGATACTGTATGCTGTCCACATGCTCAAGAGCCCCTTAGGCCCCTTCTTATTCTTCAGGTTCTCTGTTACAACTTGCATTTCCTGCAACTGTGGCTTGCCCTTCAGTTTATGACCATGCTCAAGCCCTACCCAAAGCACAGGCCACAGGTTAAAATATCCCTTCCGAAGCTTTTTTTTTTTTTTAACGACCCCAATTAGGCTCAAAAACTCCTTCCTTTGCTCCTGTTAAATACTTTCATCTCAGTAGTATAACCTTATCACATTTAATCTTCTTGAGCACCTTGAGCACCTTGAAGGTAGGTATAAGGTCTTACTCAAATTTCCTAAGACTCGCAGGGTTCCAAGCCAAGGAAAATCATATTGTGGCACTTGCATGAACAGCTCAGGAATGAAGATCCATTAGTTCTTTCATGCTGACTTGTTATTCAACACCTCTTTCTCGTCCAGCCTGTACCTTCTAGTGAGACCTCACATGTCGCTATTAACTACTAAATGCAGAAGTTCTTTCTTTCTTGTGAGTTTTCATGTATCTCGTCCCAATATCTGCTCTTTGTACTCTAAATGCACCTTGAGTTACTTACATCAAAGAGAATAATGATCTTAAAATTTCTACTTCTCTCTGGAAATACTGAGTTTAGTGTTCCTTAAAGCACTCAGTAAAATGTAAAACATAATACAAATGCATTACTAATTTTATTATTCAAAAATAACTTCTGATTAAAAATGTGGCCTTCTGAAAAAAAATGCATTACTAATTTTATTATTCAAAAATAACTTCTGATTAAAAATAGTGTGGCCTTGGATAGAAATCAACACATTAAAACATGAAGGTTGACAAAAAAATTACAAAGTAGCTGATTTGTCAATTCGACAGTACAGTGTTATGAGTCTAAGTAGAAAGAAGTGTTCATGTAATTTCTCTGGATGATCAAGAGTTTTCAAGAAAACGTTAAATTGTAGCAAAACCATGAATAAAGGAAAAAATGGTAGTAAATCAGAAGACTGCAAGCAAAATATAATTTTACTATTTCTGCCAGAAAAGCAACATATCTGAAAAAAAATGCACATAGATATTTTATTAATATAGCCTGGCTTTGATATTGTATCCTAAAGAATCTAAACAAACTTGCTACAAGAATGACAATAACTGCCTATGTCATCCTACACTCAAATAATAATGGCAAAAAAGAAAGTGTCCAAACATTAATTCAATCACCATAAATTTAAAAAAAAACTCAGAAAATCTATCATTCAGGGAAAATATCTAGTACCTATTGCTGATACAACTAGCTCTTTACTGTTTATGTCTTTTTAGTATGAAGTATATGCAACATTTAAAGAAAATGTATTCTTTTAAATATGTGGAAATGTACTCATTTCTTTTTATTTTTTTTAAATCTTTTTTAACCCCACAAGTGACTTTGGCAAAATTTTCCCCTAGAGGGGAAAATATGCCTATCACTTTAAGGAAGAAACTTCCCCATTTCATCATTACCCACATAGAGTGGAGCTCAGAGAAATGAAATATTTGTAAATATATCAAGTTTTCTGCATTTGTAACTAAAATGAGATGGCAGATTAGGGATATTAGGCTGCTTTTGCTCTGTTGCAACTGAAACAGAAACATATTTTACATGTAAAGGCTAAGATAAGGAATTTTACAAAACTGTTTCATAAAACTACATGTTTTATATTTTGATTAATGTACTTTTTGCCTTTGGCATATTTTCCTTTGTTACTCTAGTTTCCTTTGTTATACAACTGTCATGCATCTGTTCCCTTTTTAAAACACAAGCTACTGGAAGCAGTCTTCCCATTGTCTGATAAATAGTTTTTTGTAATGAACTCAAAGTAGTATTCACACCACCATTTTCTTTTTACCTCTTGATCCAGTGTGTCATATCAATATTGATTCAAGAAAATATTTAAACTCCGAATACAAAATACTGTAAATTGGGAGGAAGAATGGGTCATAAAATAAAATTGTTTA
Source organism: Spilogale gracilis (assembly GCA_004023965.1). Classification (NCBI taxonomy): domain Eukaryota; kingdom Metazoa; phylum Chordata; class Mammalia; order Carnivora; family Mephitidae; genus Spilogale; species Spilogale gracilis. The sequence goes on from PITA01003978.1 coordinate 40,240, forward strand.
GAAAAGAGTAAATTAACAGGGATTTCAAAGTAAAATGTTGTATAACATACAGGTAATATATCTGAAGGTTGACTGTCATTATAAACTTCAGTTTCACAATTGCTATAGATTAATCACATCCTAAGGAAAAGGCCTTAAGTTTTTTTAATTTACTGAAAAATACATAATACTCAAAATATTTTTGAGAAAGACACATTTTATAGTCTTATAGAATAGCATTAAAGGAAATAAATCTACACAAAGAAAAAAATTAAATGCGTATGCAACAAACACAATATATTCATGTAAATCATGTAAAATATGATGAACATCACTTCCTTTACCTACTACTCCATAATGGGTTACTTCAAAATATAGTGGCTTACACCGCAGTCATGTTATTATTTTCACAAATTTGTAGGTCAGGAATTTGGGGAGGTTTTGACTGTGCAGTTTTGTTCCACACAGCATCAGCAAGGGGAATATCTCCAAAATACTCCGTTTTCACTGAATTTCATAATATTCAGTTTGAGAAGGCTTCTCTTGTCTACCTGTTTTTTTTTTTTTGGAAGGACCATCTGCAAGACTGAGGTCAGCTGAGTCTCCTACCCTCTTCAAGATGTCTAAGAACTTTTCCAAGTGCTCTCTCTCCAAGAAGGCAGTCACCCTTTTTATAGGTTTGGAGAGGAAAAGGAAGAAAGCAGTAGATGCCAATTCTCCTAAAGGCTAGACCAATAATTGACATTGTGTCATTTTCACCGTACTCTAATAATGGGAGTCACAGGCTAACAGACTTCAAGGGGACAGGACAGAGATTCGATCTCTCAATGGGAAGAGAATTAATGAATTTACAGCCCGTTTTAATCTGCCACAAACATAATAGTTTATATCATGTCTTGTTTTTTATCTTCCCTGTCCTCCCTTTTATATTTTTTTTATTTAAAGCAGAAAGACAACATCACATTAAATATCTGTGTGTTTATATAGCATGTGGTCTTTAAATACTTCATAATTTTTATTTTTATTTACTTTTTTATTTTTTTGGTGAGGTGCTCAAATGTTTTGATGATAATCAGGAGCCTTGAAATACAAATTTCAAAACAAAATTACATAGAATCTTGATCTTTCATTACTTTTCCATGTATAAGTCCAGTCATGGTTCCCAGAAATAAAAGGAAAAAATAAATAAAAACAGACACAAAATAATAGAATTAAATGCCTAGAAATAAATCCATGTGAATACAGTCAACTAATACCTGAAAAAGGAACCAAGAATATTCAGTGGAGAAAATACAGACTCTTCAGTAAATGGGTTCTGGGAAAACTGGATATTTCCCTACAGAGGAATGAACCTAGACCACTATGTTATACCCCACTCACAAAAAATTAGATCAAAATGGATTAGAGACTTAAATATAAGGCCAGAAAACATAAAATTCCTAGAATAAATCATAGGGGGGAAAAAAACCTCCTTTACATGGGTCTTGGCAATGATTTTTTTGGATATGACAGTACAAACAACAAAATCAAAAATAAACAAGTAGAATTGCATCAAACAAAGAAGCTTTTGCACAGCAAAAGAAATCAAGAACAAAATGCAAAGACAACCTAAAGAATGGGAAAAATATTTGCAAACCACATATCTGATAAGGAGTTAATAGCCAGTATATATAAAGAATTCATACAATTGCCTAAGAAAAAAATAATTCAATTAAAAATGGGCAAAGATCCTGAATAGACATTTTCCAAATAGGATACGCAAATGGCCAACAGGTATATATGAAAATGTGCTCAACATCACTAATCTTTAGGGAAATGCCAATCAAACCACAATGAGATATCACCTTAAACCTATTAGAATGTCCATCAACAAAAAGATGAGAGTAAATACCAAGGATGTGGAGAAAAGGGAAGCCTTATCTACTGTTAGTGGTATCATAAATTGGTATAGCCACTATGGAAAACATATGGAGGATCCTCAAAAAATTAAACATAGAACTACCATATGATCTAGCAATTCCACTTCTGAGAATATATCCAAAGAAAATGAAAGCACTATCTTGAAGAGACATCTGCACCTCATGCTCATAGCACTATTATTTATAACAGCCAAGACATGGACCAATTTAGATGCCACTGGAACTCATAGGGCCTCCTCACTGTGTGCTCCATATTACAGACAGTTCACTGGCTGCTGAACTCTGTGCTAAGGACTATGCACATTCACCATGTCAGGCAGAAGAGAAAAATGATACAGATTAAATGGAGTTATAGGGTAGGAACAAATGAGTGAACAGTTTACATAAAAAAAAATATTAGACTTGCCTCTAATTTGGCAGAAAATGCTAACTTAAAGAATCAAATGAGCAGTCTTTTTTTCTTAATCTTTTTTTACTTTTTTAAAAATTTTTTCAGTGTTCCAAGATTCATTGCCCATTCCCCACACCCAGTGCTCCATGCAATAGGTGCCCTCAGTGCCCACCACCAGGCTCTCCCATCCCCGAGCAGTCTTAAGAATTGGCAGCTGCTTCTAGACAGCTGAGGAAGAAATTGCCAGCATTACTAACTGATACCAATACTTTCAAGTATAAGAAAGGATTAATTGCTAAATGGTGTGATGTCTACAAACCTTCCTGTAAGTTCAGAAGGAAAGTAGCAGTGACTACTGCATCATATATGGGCTTCCTGAAATATAATTATTTGAAGGAGACATTAAAGAGCAGTATTTAGATGGATCAATCCAGAAACAATATATACCAGCTGGGAAGTTTAGAAGTTTAGAATTTTAGAATTCTTCCTTTACATTTATTCTGCAGATAGTTTTCCATTATCTGTTTAGAAGTCAAAACAGTATGAAACAGAAGCTGTTTTGCATAATATTACATCAACTGGAAATTACTAATTGCCATTCAATTGCCTCATAAATACTGACAAGTGCCTAATCTGTATCAGCCATTGTGATAAGAATTGTGTTGATCCAGAAAAAAGAAGAATAAAAAAAGAAAAATCCTTGTCATCAGGGGCTCACAGTATAATGGGGACCTGAAACATCCACCAAGGATGGCTTGCAGGTGAGAACGGCTGTGACATATAAAAGGCTGGTGGGATAAATGTTCTTGCTGCAGAAAGGGTGTTTGTTTCTACGGATTTGGAGAAAGGATGATAGCAGGAGTGATACCTCTGGTTTACTGATAAAGCGGAGGATCCTACATAGTTCCAGGTATCTAGCAGGGGCTCAGAATCAGCACTATAAATGAGTACAGGACAGCCACTAAATAAAAAAATTGAGACTGAAAAAAAACCCTCTAAAAGTATTTGTAGTGGTAGAAAAGAGGCAAGGGGTGTACAGATGTTGAGGAAACTTTCTGTCAAATGAATAAAACATGTAAAAAGGCATAACAAAGAAAGTTAATGTGTGTGGGGGATAGCATTCAAAAACTGTGGTGTGGGTAGAGTACACACTCTTTAATTAAAGAGTAAAGAAAACATAGCTGAGACTGCATTAAATGCAGAGACAAGATCACAAAGGGCCTTGTTAACCAGGACTCAGATTCTGAATTTTTTTTCCTCTGAAAGCAAAAAGAAGCCAGTTAAACTCAGGAGCATAACCTGAGTACTAAGGTGACGTGATGAGATCTTCAAGTTGGAAAGATCTCTGTGATAGTAATGAAAGCTAGTGGATTGGAAGTTTTCAAACTTAAAGGCAGAAAGAAAAGCTCTGAACAGTTATAAGAGTACAGATTAATAATGAAAGCAGAATTATCAGTGACAAAGAGCAAGCAGAGAGGGGGATGAATGAAAGTTCATTCTGTCAAGGGAAATGAGAGAAGGCAGAGATGCGTATGTACTTCTGACCCTGGAGCCTGACTGCGTGAGTTGCCTTTATTCAAGACACACAGGGAGACATCCGGTTTGAAATAGAGATTTCGTGGTAGTTTCATGTTGAACATAATGATTTTCACATGCTTTTATGGATATTCAAGTGAAGGTGCACAGTACTGCCAAAAAAAATAGATTTGGGATTCTGGAGACAGACCCTGGTGGACTTATGTAACCCTGTGACTCATCAGCATATAATGGAAGTCTTGAGCTGGGATAAAATCTCAGGGAGTATATATAAAATGGTAAAAGTTATAAAACCATATTGCAGCAGAATGCAGTATAAAAATTTGAACATTTCAGCTTGGTTGGAAGACAAATCTATGAAAAATTGAGAATAACTTGAGTGTGGTTATGGAATTCAGGAGAGAATATAAAACTTGTGGAAAAGAGGAATTGTGTTGAGTGACACAGAATTATCCAGAGAGGTTATGAAAGCTACTGTAACTGTATTTGTATGAGGTTAAAATTGGAGTGCATAGAGGAATTTAGAAAAAATGAAAGTGCTAAACAAAAAATTAAGATAATTAGTCTGAGAAGCTTGGTAAAAAGAAGAGAAAAAGAAGCAAAAGAATTAGATAAACAGGATTTTGTTTTATAAACAGGTTATAATAATGCTTTTACATATACAACCTATACTATAGCACCACACACACAAATTCAAAAAAGTGCTAAATTATATCTATGTTTTTATACTGTGATTTTATGTTTAATCTTATTATTTAAAAATGTAATTAATATGCAAGTTAGCTTTAATAAACAGAATCACCATCTAACTAAAATGCCACATTTTCCGTCTTTTAATAATTGAGTTCACGGTATTTCATTTTAAGGCATTAAACACAAACACGCACACCCCTTTATACAGTAGATTTCTTATAATTGAGTATCTACATGGAGAAAATATATATTGATCTTAGAATTAAAGACTGCAAAGAAATACTATTGCCAAGATTGACAAAGGTACACTGCAATAAATTCATCTTCTGAAAACTTCCCAGGATTAGAAAATAAATGCAAATGGATTAGTTTTCCAAAAATGATAATCTTATTAATGCTATGTGACATTTTCTATTTAATAAATAATTAATGTATCATTTTCATCTCATATATATTAGAATATAAACATGTACACACGAATGTAAAATACTGTACCAAGTGTTTCCAAAGGTTAGCAAACATATTTTTACCATTTTTCACAAGTTTTATTAATGCCTTAAATCAAGCTATTAGGATTCAAGAATGCTGAGCTGCAGCTGAAACACTGTCTTGTAAACATATCAAATTAAAGTGTCATGTAGGGGCACCTGGTTGGCTCAGTTGGTTAAGCGACTGCCCTCGGCTCAGGTCATGATCCCGGAGACCTGGGATCGAATCCCACATCGGGCTCCCTGCTTGGCGGGAAGCCTGCTTCTCCCTCTCTCACTCCCCCTGCTTGTGTTCCCTCTCTGGCTGTGTTTCTCTCTGTCAAATAAATAAAATCTTTAAAAAAAAAATAAAGTGTCATGTAATTTTTAAAGAGGAAAAATAAAAATTAAAAGGAAATTCTTGTTTTGAATTTCTAGAATTTTTGCAGATACCACAAAGGACAAACCCAAGTTATAAGAACTGCAGGGGGGGAAAGAATAAAAAAGAAAACCTAGGAGCTCCAGAAAACAATCATTCTACTTAAAAAAAAATCAAAGAAAAAGAAAAAAGATATAGTACCATTAAGTGTATTTTTAGGTTGCACACCCTAATCGCAGAAACGCTCCGCAGATGAAATCATCATAGTTTTTCTTATTCTGTATTGACAGATGTATTCAGCTCCTAGGACAGTTTCCTTTTCACATCATTTAAATTAAATCAATTAAAAAGTCGTCCTTACCTAACCTAATTGTTGTGATAGCACAAGTAAACAGTAAACAATAGCTTTTTAGTTTCTGAAAATCTTTTTGTCATAAATTACCTGCATTTTGAATGGAAGGATACCTTTAAAACAACACAAAATCTGCTTTCACAGATGAACTATAGAATGTGATCTCCCAGTCAATTTAATTCTGATTGAGTAAACCACTTGCCTTTTATCACAAACAGTATCATGCCTCCTTTCTAAGTAGCCCCTCCATAAGTTCTTGGCAATGTACAGAATGAGCATTTCCTTTGAAAGAAAAGAACCCACTCTGAAACGTGTGTCGAAGCCCACACAGATGTGGAGACAGAAATGTCCCAGACACCTCTCGGGGAGTCAGCAATTACTGCCACATCCTGCATGTACTACTGCAGTCCATGGCTCTGTTTGTGTAAAAGTGTGCAATCCCTGTGTACTTTCTACTGGTGAACTGACCTGTTTTACTAGGTGAGGAGGCTCCAGTACTCACTGGAACATTCCATCCATAACCCTCAGTTGATCTGTACTATAAGAATATGAAATAGGAAAGTCTTCAGAAAAAAACAAAGGTGTACTGGATATCTGTGCTAGTGTGTGGGATGGAGAGAAAAAGATGAAAAGGCACAATGGTTCATGTAAGATGTGATGGCAGTCACTGACTCCCTGGGAAGTGTCTGGGACATTTCTGTCTCCACACCCATGCGGGCTAGACACAAATGTTTCAGAGTGGATTCTTTTCCTTCAAAGGAAATCTTCACTCTATACATTGCAAAGAACTTAGTGCCAGGATGTGGAGAAAGGGGAGCCCTCTTGCACTGTTCGTGGGAATGCAAACTGGAGCAGCCACTCTGGAAAACAGTATAGAAGTTCCTCAAAAAGTTAAAAATAGAACTACCCTATGACCCAGCAATCACACTACTGGGTATCTACCCAAAGAATACAAAAATATTAATTCAAAGAGATACATGTACCCCAATGTTCAGAGCAGAATTATATACAATAGCCAAATTACAGCAGCCCAAGTGTCCCCTACATATACACATACATACACACAATAGAATATTACAGAGCCATCAAAAAGAATGAAATCTTGCCATTTGCAACCACATGGATGGAGAGTATAATGCCAAGCAAAATAAGTCCGTCAAAGAAAGAAAAATACCATACAATTTCACGCATGTGTGGAATTGAAGAAACAAAATAAATGAACAAGGGAATAGGGAATAAAGGAGAGAGAAGCAAACCAAGAGAAACACTCTTAACTACAGAGAACAAACTGATGGTTACCAGAAGGGAAGCGGGTGAGAAGATGGGTGACGGGATCAAGCAGTGCACTTTGCTGTGGTGAGCACAGGGGATGTTCGGCAGTACTGAATCACCATACTGTACACCTGAAACTAATATTACGCTGTATGTTAACTAACTGGAATTTAAATAAAAAACTTCTAAAAAGTAGGCTCTTCCTTTGTTAAATTGGCTAAGTTTGGAAAAGAAAGGAAACAGATGAAAGGATGGAAAGCATCGACTAGACTCCTAGGCTGAAATCAGGGAAGCTATCTGAAGATGGTAACATCTGAGTTAAGATCTACAGTATCACCGGGAATGCACCGAGCAGGGACTGAGGGTGGGCACTGTGGGGCTGATAGAAACAAGTGGAAAAGCAGAATTTGAAGGAGAATGGTGTCAGGAATTCCAAATACAAATCAAAGATCTCTTACCTTATTAATCCTTACCTCAATCCTAATAATCCCAAAATGGAAACTTTTATTGTTCTACCTACAGATGCTGTTTTTCCCAGACTCTTCCCTCTGTTAGGAAATGAACCTATTACCTGCCCTACAGCAAAAACTCAGGAGTCATTTTTAATTCCTCCCTTTCTCTCTTTTCTCTTAGGCGATGCATCACAAAGTCTGTTTCTATCTCCAAAATGAATCCAGCACCCATCCACTTCCATCTTCCCAGCCATCCATCCACGCCGGGTCACATTCATTCTTTAATTCAATAACTGCAATAACCTTCTGTGTGACCCCCATGCATTTACTTTGACTCATCAAGTACTCATTACACAGCAGCAAGAATGATACTTTCAAAACTTAGACAAGGTCATTCCTCTGTTTAAGCCTCTTAAATGAGTATAGCTGACACACAATGGTAGATTAGTTTCACATAGTGATTCAACAAGTTCTTACATTATGCTATGCTCACCACAAGCGTAGCCACCATCTGTCACCACACAACGCTATTACAGTTTCAGTAACTATATTCCCTAAAAGATTGAACACTGTAAAATAAAATGAAATCAACCCCCCCAAATCTGCTCTTTTCATTACACTAAAAGTAAAAGCTAAATTCTTTGTGTTGATATACGCCTTCCTTGGCCTCCTACCGCTCCCTCTCTCCTTTCCCATCTAACTATACTCATCCCGTATCACTTTCATTAGTCCACCAAGCACCTGCCTTAGAACTTTGCATTTACGACTCCACCCTGCCTCAAAGTACTTGCAGTGGTGATGAGGTCATCCTTCGTTCAGATCTTCAATTAAAAGTCACCTCTTCAGTTCTACAGAAGCTCAATTTGAAATAACCCCAACCCCCTCAGCCCTGCTCATAATCCTTCACTTCCCCTGGTTAATATATTTCTGCTTTTGTTTCCTTCATCTTTCATCTCTATCTATCCATCGTGTGTGTGTGTGTGTGTGTGTGTGTGTGTGTGTGTGTGTGTATTTAACTACAGACATTACTAGAGGCAGCTATACAAAATAATTAGGGCCAAAGCCCTAAGTAGTGAGAAAGTATACACTCAATGTCTATATATTTTTACCCACAAGCCCTCTATAAATCTTCATGGTTATCGTAAGTATTTCTTTTTTTCCACAAATTTTCCCTTCAAACCCTTCTGTGAAGATATTTTTATGGCACAGTGCATAGTGGAAATAAGAAAATGTTTGATGTCCAGCAAAACACTTAAATTAGAAAATGCTCACGTAAGAGAAAACTTTGTTAAGGTGATGACTTGAAAAAGAAATCATCTTAACATATTCTGCCATGAAGAAATTGACCTTTAAATAAAGGATAGCACACTTACTCTACATAAGAACACATTCCTCACATAAATGTGCCTGATATATCACAGCTGAGTCAATGCTAAGAGCTATTGAATATTTTATCATGAAAAGATATTATTATAGGTTAATCTGAAAATATTTCTCAAAGAGTTTGGGTTTTTGTTTATGGAGGAGAATGTAAATAACTCGTGAAGGAAGGCTGAAAATGAAAATACAAAAAATAGCAAGGTATTGGGGGGTAGAGAAGAATAAAATGACAGAAAATCTTGGAGGACAGCAAGGAGAACATGAACTGTGAGAAGAAAATAAATGAGCTGTGAGGAGCACTATATGCATGCATTCAGAATGAATACATTGCAGTTAGATACTCACGCTAAAGACCGCATTTGATGATCTCTCAAATTTGTGCTTTTAGTTACAGGGAATTTTACCATGTAGATGTAGCCTCAGCATTAGTAGGATACATTGATTTATAGTTACTATGATTTGTATTCAAAGCAGGTTTTCAACTGCAGCTCTCATAACAGCAATAAAGCTTGCTAGGTCAGAATGTTTCACTTAATGAATAATTTATATTACACTAAGTCACATGTTGAGCTGTGGGAAGTACTACTGTAGGCGAACATTTTAGAATATGAATCCGGTTTTAAATTTCTACTTACTTTAATTGAAGAAGAAAATATGAGTTTAGTTTCCTTTCAAAGGAACTAGGAAGCCCTTGAAAAATATAAAAGGACTCCCATGACAAGCGCAGAGGATTTCATTTTACAGTTTTACATATAAAGGAACAAAAATCCTAACTGAAAAACAAAAATTTTAAATATGCATTTAATCTAAGAATTGCTTAAAATTTCTGCTCAAAGAAGTCAATTTTAAACTAGGCCAGTCTAATAAAATACAATTTTAGAAGAAATCAGATGTTTTTTGGATTCTCTCTAATTTCAAACCAGACTATCAAAATCAACTCTAACAAAATTGTTGAACAAACAAGGATATTTGAAGAGGAAAAAAAAGCCTCCATTTATCAGTATCCACTTCCCTATTAGAGCAAAGCACTCTATTTTCTCCATCTGTCCCTTGCTCAGATATTTCAGTCATCTCAAGGTTGCAGAGAAATAAAATGCAATCACATCTGTCAATAATATTACAGATACCTGCTACACACAGTTTACTTCTACTAGTGGCATATTTAAGTACACAGTAAATATTTACTGACATGTATTTATAATATTTACACATATACACAATACAGCATCTGCCTTAATGCAGAGATGATTAGAAAAATATTAGCTAACATTTATGGAGTGCCTACTAAGTACAATAATGCATTAAATTATTCTATTTCATAGCCTAATATGGGCGGCTACCCCAAACAAGGGGGGTATTTTACCATATAAGAGATTACTGAATTTAACTAATATGAGGTTAACTTGCCCCAAGCCATGTTGTTTGCAAACAGCAGAGCAGAAATGTCTCCTACATGTCTGAGCAAGAGCCCATGGCCTTAACACTTCTCTCTGCTTTGTTAATCTTAAAAAGAAACAGGAGAAGCAACGATAAGGGACTTCAAAATACCTCTATTGCTCTCAGCAGCTGGCAGATTAGAAGGACGCAGGCCTGCTATCAGATTCTCATTAGAATTAGTTTCATTAGTTTTTATAGATCTCTGAACTTCTTATGGCCCTGGCTTCTTTTCATTGATGACTAGATGACTTTTTAATCTCCCATCATGTCTTATGGTATGTTAAACCATTTGTATTAAGATCATAATTAGGGATACAAAATAAATTGAAAGAACATATCTTACAAACATGAAATGCTCTATTACTTATAATTAGCAACTGGTATGCTGCATTTTAAGGAATCTTGCATTTTTAAATTTTTCTTTTCTTTTATTATTATTGTATTGATTTTTAAAGTTTTTGGTTCATAGCAAAATTGGCAGGAAGGTACAAAAATTTCCCATACACTCCCTGCCCCCCCACACACATAGCCTTTCCCATTATCAACATTCCCCCACCACAGTGACTGGTGAATTTGTTACAATCAATGAAACTATAGCAACAAATAATAAAACCCACAGTTTGCATTATGGTTCACTTCTGGTGTTAGACATTCTATGGGTTTGGACAAATGTATAATGGTAAACATCCATCATTACAGTATCATACAGAGTATTTTCACTGCCCTAAAAAACCTCTGTGCTCCAGTTATTCATTACCCCCCAACCCCTAGCAGCTATAAACTGTCTGCATAATTTTGCCTTTTCCAGAATGTCATATAGTTGGAATCAAACAGGATGTAGCCTTTTAAGATTGGCTTTCACTTAGTGACATGCATTAAGATTTCCTCATGTCTTTTCATGGCTTGGTATTTCACTTCTTTTCAATGCTGTATAATATTCCATAGCTTTGAATTTATCCATTCACCTGATGAAGGACACCTTGGTTGCTTTCATGTTTGGGCTATATGAATAAAGCTGTCATAAATAACTTTGGGCAGGTTTTTATGTCAACACAAGTTTTCTACTCCTTTGGGTAAGTATCAAGGAGCACGACTGTTGGACTGTATGGCAAATTTATGTTTAGTTTTGTAAGAAAGTGTTGAACTATCTTCCAGAATGGCTGTACCATTGGCACTCCCACCAGCAATGATGAGAGTCTTTGTTGCCCCACGTCCTTGTCTGCATTTGATGTGGCCAGTGTTCCAGATTTGGGGCATTGTAATAGGTATGTAGAAATATCTCACTGCTATTTGAATTTGCATCTCTTTGATGTGATGTGGAGCATCTTTTCATATGCTTATCTGCCATATGCATATCTTCCTTGCTGTGGTCTTTCAAAGTCTAATAAAATTTTAATCAAGTTGTTTTCTTATTGTTGAGTTTTAAGAGTTCTTTGCATATTTTTGATTACAGTTTGTTTTTGGGTTTTTTTTTTTTTGGTAATCAGATGTGTCAGCAAATATTATCTTCCAATATATGGCTTGTCTTCTAATTCTGACACTGTCTTTCACAGAGGAAAAAAATTTGATTTTAATCAAGTCCAGATTATTCATTATTTCTTTATGTCTTTGGTGTCATATCTAAAAAGTCAAGACATAACCAATATAACCAACACCATTTTTTATTATCTTTCAGGAGTTTCACAGTTGTGCATTTTCCATTTAGGTCTGTGATCCATTGTGAGTTAATTTTTGTGTAGAGTATAACATCTGTGTCTCAATTTTTTTTTTTTTTGGCATATGCACATCCAGTTATTCTAGCAAAATTTGTTGAAAAGCCTATCTTTGCTTCTTTGTATTGCCTTTGTTCCTTTGTTGAATATTAGTTGGCGTATCTGTATGTCTCTATTTCTGGGATCTCTATTCTGTTCCGTTGTTTTAGTTGTTTATTCTTTCACCAATACTAGACTGTCTTGATTCTGGTAGCTTTACAGTAAGTCTTCAAGTCAGGTAGTGTCAGTCTTCCAACTTTGTTCTCATTTATATTGTATTGACTCTTCTGAGTTGTCTGCCTCTCCATGTAAACTTTAGAAACAGTTTGTCATCCACAAAATGAGTTGTAGTGATTCTGATTAGAATTGCACTGAAGCTATAGATCACGGTGGGAATAACTGCCATCTAGAAAATATTGAGTGTTCCTATCTATGAACATACTATATTTCTCCATTTATTTACTTCTTTGATTTCATTCATCAGAGTTCTTTAGTTATCATACATCTGGTACATATTTTGTTAGATTTGCACCTACATATTTTATTTGGGGGGGAATGCTCATACAAATGGTATTTAGTTTTGATTTCAAATTGCATTTGTTCATTGCTAGCATAGAAAAGCTGGTTTGAAAATCATGTGGAACTTTGCACAATTTTTACAATTTTTCTAAACCTCAACTTCCTAAACTATAAAATGGTGATAACATTTGTACCTAATTTAGATTGTTAGGTGATTAACTGAAATGTTACATGCAAAGGTCTTCATATTGTGCCTTACTCAGAATAAATACTCAAAAGTTGCTCATCCTGATGAAGACAGTGGATGTCCTCAAAGTCTAATGGAATTAAAATAGTTATTATCAAAACAGTCTATTCAATGACTGGAAAATGGTACATATTTTCTTACTCTGTTTTATATTTTATCATGTATTCTGTTTTTTTTTCTGTTCCTGCTATGTTTAGATTGAATGCAGAGCATTTTTAAAAGCTGAGAAGGCACTTTTTTCTATCTAAATCTGTTTTTTAGCTGGCTCACAAACCCCCAAACTTTGTCCCTAACACATTCAGATGAATAAAGCTCACAAACAAACACTTGAAGAATGTTTGAAAATGATGAAGAGCGGAATTATAGAACCTTTAAATGTTTACATTATAAAATCCAGAACCATATCAAAAGAGGTATGGAGTAAAATTATTTTACTCATCATACATAACTTGATGGCAATCAATGACCTCCAAGGTAGTCATTAATGTTTTTGTTTGTTTGTTTGTTTGTTTGTTTTTAGCATTTTAGTTAAAGCACAGGTCATTTTGCTATTAGCTTCCACAATACTACTGCCTAAATCATGCAGATGTCTTGCAAAGACAAGACATCTAGGACTCTAGGTTTCCCAGAATCATTTTTTTAAGTTTTTTTTTTCCCCCTTATTTCTTTGTTTTGTTTTGTTTGGAAATCTCTTTATCCAACGAGGGGCTAAAATTCACAATCAAGAGTCAGATGCTCTTCCAACTAGGCCGTCCAGGTGCCCCTTCCAGAATCATTTTGAAAGAGTAAAGAAGTTACTACCCCAGAATATAGCAACATTGTAGTCAGAGACAAACCAAAATTCTTAAATTCCTACATTGTCAAGTGGGGCAGGTAAGGAAGGGGGATCTTGATTATCAATAGAATGTTAAAATATCAGGTTACCATGATTTCATTGACACTATCTCATTTGACTGACTGATTCTAAGTGTAAAAAAAAAAAAAAAATGATTAAGGAGAATTTTTTGAGATTCCAAATCTCCCTGCTTACAAAGAGAAGGATGGATTAAAACATTTTTTTTTTTAAATAGGCTTGTTAAGATTCTTAGTCTTCATTTGCATAAACCTGACAAGCTGCTGATGACAGCAATTAATTCTTGCTTAGTTTCAGCCTTATTTAATAAATGCAAAAATTATCAAGAGAAACTTGGTTGGAAGAAACAAAGTCCCTACAAACCTAGTATAGTAAGAGTAACATTAATTGTTATGTTTCACATTTTATTTTGACAACAAAATTGATTTTTAAATCAACTCAAAATCTAGATCAAAGTAATCCCATGATACACATGCATGCACACACACACACACACACACACACACAGTTGAACTAATTAGAATGTTTCAGTAAAATGCAAATTCATTTATAGGCAGAATGCATGCTCTCATATGAAAAACAGGATCTGAAAATGTATTGTTTTATGATAAATGTTTAGGGGAATTGAGGACAGAATTCTGAAATGTTATACTGGTTAAATGAGACTTTAGTATAATGTTCCTAATCCCCGGATCCCAATAAACTTGAAATGGTGTTATTTCATGTGAAAGCAAAAGAGAAAATATACAAGCAAATGTTTTGCTTTGTGGTTAGCAGGTTTAAAGTGATGCAATCGCTAAGATGAAATGCACAAAAATAGTGCATAGGGAGTCACAGAATTCTATCTTTTACCTGGATTGTGGCTTGAGTGACTAAGCTGTGAAATATGTAAGGTTGCATGCAGTACCTGGTACAGTGCTCTATAAATAACTTACCTTTCTAAAGATCCATAAATTTCTTGGCAAGGGATATTTCCTTCCTGCTTTATATTCCACTCAGTGGGAAAGTAGACCCTCTATATAATTTTCAAAGGTAAATAACCACTGGTATGGTAAATAAGTGTTTATGCCGAGATAGTATTTTAATTAAATATACAAAATATTCCCCTGTAGATTGAAAATTTATTTGTTGAGTTTTTATCTACATTGTATAATAAAACTAATATTTCTAAATAACTGGATTCCCAATATTATTAGAATATAGCATCAAATAACAAATTACATTTTTCTCTTTGCATTAGGATACATTTGTAAGAGTACATTTTGGGTCACTTGTTTTCCAAAATGGCCCACACCATATCTGAGGTAACTGAATGAAATTGTCACGTATTTCTCTGACTTCCAAGGTAGCGACAAACTGCAAAATTTGATGTATTGGCACTTTTTAAAAATATGCTACCTGTGTTTGAAATACTTTTTTCTGCCATTTGGAAAAAAAAAAGTTATATGGCTTCAAGCTGATTCAGTAAATTCAAGAACACCCTGCAGGGACAAAAAAGTCCCCCAACGTAGCCCTGAAAACCCCAACAGGCCACTTAAACAAAATGAGTCAACAGCTTAGTCGCTAACAAGTTATGGAAACATCCTGTTTCAGATTACACAAAATATTTTTCTAATTCAAAGAATTAATTTAAAACTAGATGTGTTTTGACACTATGATATATTATTAGTATTAACTCAATTTTACTGAAAATTTAAAAATAACAATTTTATTCCTACTCTTGTTCCCCCTGGAACTATTCACTAACTACTGATAACTTTGTTACTCAATGTTAAATTTACTGTACTGATAAGAATTTACTTCAAGCCACACTAAATACACAGGAAAGAGAAGGCACATTTCATCTGCACCAATTTTTGAAGACTTAGAACATCCTTACTAGTTTTGCTTCCTCTTTACTTCAAATCCCTGACATCTGATTTATCTGATACATCACGAACACTATTTGTTTCATTCAATTTTTCAATTGTTTGGCCTTCTTCTGTTTCCTGCCTGGCCATGACTCTTGTTTCTTTGATATTTCCCTATTCAATAACACCTCAGACAATTATTAATACATCATATCATCACTTGGATTTCAGCAGTTGAAGCAGGGTATCAACTTTGTCTTGTAGTTACATTATTTAAAAAAAAAATCCTGTAGTACTTTTACACTAGCAAAGCAACCGTGCACTGTCTAGTTCTTTGAGTATAAAAAATGATTCTTTTTAATGCTAGTCCAGTGAAGTGACTCTGATTTGGGGACCCTTAGCCACATTTGAGAAATAGAAAATTCTTTGTAAAAATTCCCTCAGTCCATTTTAAGCCAGAAAAAAAGAGGATTCTTCAGAGACAAGTTCTAAAGTCATGAAACACTACTAGGAATGGAAAAACACAATGTTGACTCAGTCTTACAGACCACAATTTTTTCCTTTTAGTATTCTTCAGTACTAACCGAACACCTCCCCTCAAAATAAAGAAAAACTCCTCCAGTAAACTGTGCTTTATCATTTAGTTTTTTACTCTATTCATTCAATCATTAGCTAAGCCATTCATTCAAAACCTACTGACCACCTCTTCTGTACCAGGTATTATCTGTATGCTTTGAAAATTTAGCAATGAATGAAACAAAGTTGGCTATCATTGTCAGGTGATACATACATACATACATACATACATACATAACAAGTATGTAGCTTAAGAAATGGTGAGGGGATAAAGCAAAATAAGAGGAAGGTGATACAGAGAAAAACTAATTGTATAGGTGAGATGCTTTCCCCAGTAGGAATGATACTGAAGATGCAACCTGAATCAGTTGAAGGAGTATGCCAAGTACCCATATGAGATGAGCATCCAGACAGAGGAAAGAGTACTTACTAAGACCCAGGCAAAAGCATACTTAATATATTTCAGGAAGAAGGTTACAGTAACTATAGCCAAGTGAGCAAGTCATAAAATTTTTCTGTAAAAAGCAATTACAAAGCTTATAAAACTGACAAAAACATTCTAGTATTCTGGAAATGGCTCAGAGGCATGTAATAATAACAGAAGCATTTTAAAAAATTTAAAAAGCATTAAAAAATGCTGAGCTTGGGCAAGAACATAGGGAATCTGTGGCCTTTTTTTCCCTAGGCTTGCTCTCATCAATCCCTCCCCACATCCATGCCCCGTTAGTAAGCATTAACCATTAAGAGGATCTACACTGGAGTTTGGGCAGTCAGTTCTTGAGGATTAGCTTCCCTCTGCCAGGGTCTAAGGAAGCTCATTCACTTTCCAGCATTGGATGACAGAGCAGTATCCCTGGACATGACCATCTGAGAGGTGAGTGAGTAGGGAAGCCCACCAGTCTACCTGAAGTTTCTGTCTTAGGTAGGGCAAATATATAGCTGGCTGAGGTTGTACACCTGCATAGGAGAGTACAGAGAGGCCTCAAATTAACCCAACACTCCTGGCCAACTCTGAGGTGTGCTTTTGCTCACTGAGAAGGCCAAAAGAGATCCATGAAAAGTGTACCACAGGGCAGCCATGAAAATCCTGAATGTACCTTCCAAGACTCATCAGATAATGGATGCCTTACGAGGTCCAATTGTTTGAGAACAACACTGTCCAATCACTGGCTGACCACAAAGCTACAAAAGTACAGGAATAAACCCTAAAAGGACAGGTTTAAAAATATTATCAACAAAACACACACACACAAAAAGCTAAAGAGAGAAACATCAGCTTCCCAATGCTGCAGGAGAAACCTGTTTCACAGATCTAGCAAGGGCAAATTACTGAACACAGAAACAGGGAACAAAATCTAGTAAGAACAGCCATCCTCGAAGGAAAAAAAAAAAAAATCAATGTTAAAAACTGCACTTCAAAATCATACTTACCTTTAGTTCCTCTGGCTAAACCATGTACTTGTTCTCCATAAAGTTTACAAGAGTCTTTGGCATTCCTTAATATTGATGCTTCATTTGTAGAGTGACCTGTACAGAACTGCGCCGTGTATGTCTTACAGTAGAATAAATTCTTGCTTGAGTTTAACCTAGATCTATAGAAATCTGTTCTATCTTTTGGCCCAGATATGCTTTAGGATTGCTCATAAACCTTCTTTCTTTCTCACCTGTGCATTTTCTGACTTTTATTCAAACGTCATCTGGAAGTTAGGAAATGGAGCACCCACATGGGCAGGTGAGTCTTCCAGTAAGAGCACGGGCATTAAACAGGATTGTCTTCTGAGAATTTAGAAGCAATAATACGACCGAACAAAAGTTAGTCTGTTTTTAATTACCATCATCCTCCAGGAATTTTAAGCAATGTTAGTGATAAAGTATTTATTTGAAAATATACATTGGTTTGAATTTCGAAAAACTGCTCTTGCTATGGTTGTTTTTATAATAGAGTACATAAAATTCAAACTAACACATATTATTACTTATCTTTAAATATCATGGTATTCCACACATGTTTTAGAACTTCTGTTTATATATCACCCTCCAAAGAGGCAGATTCAACTATACACAGTTTTTTTGAGGATAAGTTTATGCCCCTTTAGAATCATTTGAGTCTACTTCGAGAGTAATATAATTTATTTTCCATGTATACATATTATAGCATTTATTTTTTCCTTCATTTTTGAATAAGAATCTTATATATTAAAGGTGTACAACACGACATTTAGATGTATATAAAGTGAAATGGTTGTTACTATCAAGCTAATTAGTGTGTTACATTGTTAACTGCATTTTACCATACATAATTAACATACTCCCTAACATATTATTGTAATTTTAACTATTTATTTATTTTTAGGTTTTATTTATTTATTTGAGAGAGACAGAGAGAACATGAGTGGAGAGAAGAAGAAGCAGACTCCCTACTGAGCAGGGAGCCCAACACAGGGCTCAATTCCAGGGCCCTGAGATCATGAACAGAGCCAGAGGCAAACACTTAATGACTGAGCCACCCAGGCTTCCCTATTTTATTGCATTTAAACAGTAGCTCTGAAATAAATAATAATTGCACCCTGATTTAAAGACCAAGAAACAGATCTTAAGTTACTTCAATACTTCCTTCCATTCAATGCAGCCATTTATTACTACTTAAATCCGTGTGGTAAGCAGAGTAAGGACTCCTACAGATGTCCACACCCTATTTTCTGAAATCTGTTGAAAGGTTGCTTTACATGACAAAAAGACTTGGTTGCTATAATTAAGTTAAGGACCTTAAGACAGGTTAAGATGGGAAGATTAGCTTAGATTGTTTGAGTGGGGGGAATCTAATCACATATATACTGTATGAAAAAGAACATTTCCTTGCTGAGATCAAAGACGTGATTGATCAGAGGGAAGGAAGTAGCGTTACGGACTCTGAAGGTAAAGGAAGGGGACCACTATTAGAGGAATGCAGGGAGCTTTTAGAAGCCAAGAAACAGATTGTTTCCTAGTCTCCACACAAAAACAGCCTTGCCAACACCTTGATTTTATTAGCTCAGTGTGACCCATTTGGGACTATAATCTCTAGATCTGTAATATAATAAATTTGTGTTATTCTAAGTGATTAAGTGCTTATTTGTTACAGAAAACTAATGCCAACATGAACATATATGAAAGCCATTCAAAATGATATCAAATTAAAAAAAACCTGTTTTCCATTTTTGAAATGTATTATGAAACGACATTTTTATGCATCTTTGAGAAATTTCATTACTGACTGTTCCTATTTGTTACCTATTGCTTTGATTTTGTTAATTTTAATTTCCAAAAGCTTTTATGTTTAAAATGAACAAAAATAACCTTCAATCAATCATGAACGAATACAGATTGACAAATCTGGACAGTCACTTGAACATAAGTATATTAAGATCAATTAAAAAATGAATCACTGGCATATTTGGAGATGTTAATACTCAAAAACAGAAATCTTATTATTCATTACCATTATAGGTCTAAGATTTGTCCTTGTATTTTCAACAAATACACTGGGATAATTAACATGTATTATTATAAACACTTTCATTTGTTCTTATTTTTAATGTACTAGATTTTATTTACTTTTATTTTTTACTGTCTTCAGTATATGTACACAGAGATCAATACAAGAAAACTTTCTTTGCCTGAGTTTTCTCAGGTTATACATATTATTTCCTTACATAATTATTACTAAAAATAATTGTGTCATATACAGGAGGGGATATTAAAAATGATCTACTCTGTATCAAATCTACCATATGTGCCACTGAGACTTGACCAATCGCGCGCGCACACACACACACACACACACACACACACAGACACACACACACAGAGAACTTTCTTTCCAAGTACTGCACATTTTGCAAGAGACTCTTTCTAATCTGTGATTCTTCCTGTTTAACTCTCACTGTAGTCACATTGTTATCTTGCCTTATTGTAAAATAACAAATCAAAGAATGAGAATAACTATGACCTTGGAAGAGATACTATAGTAATAAAAATTAGGTCAGAGGAGTGAGTGTATTTTAATCTTGAAAAGTCATTCAGGATTTCTACTTCTTTTCTAGGAATGCTTTAAAATTAACACAAAGAGACATAAATGATATTCCTTAAAAAAGTACTAAAGATGGGGCACCTGGGTGGCTCAGTTGGTTAAGCGACTGCCTTCAGCTCAGGTCATGATTCCAGAGACCTGGGATCGAGTCCCACATTGGGCTCCCTGCTTGGTGGGAAGCCTGCTTCTCCCTCTCTCACTCCCCCTGCTTGTGTTCCCCCTCTGGCTGTGTTTCTCTCTGTCAAAGAAATAAAAGCTTAAAAAAAAAAATGTACTTAAGATGATAGAAAAAACTTTTTTTCCCTAGAAACTGTATTAAAAATGATAGAAAAAAAATTTTTTTCCTATAAAGACTGATACTTTACATCTATGCTTAAAATTTTATTCCAATGTCACTTTAGGAAGTTTGCCTCTAACTAAATGATAATTTTGAAACTTTTAAATGAACATGGGAATGTAGATATCTCTTAGAGATCTTAATTTTAGTACTTTTGAATATGCCCACAAGTCAGATTGCTGGTTCATATGGTAGTTCTACTTTTAATTCTTTGAGGAACCTCCATACTGTTTTCCACAGTGGCTGCATACTTTACATACAAATGCAATATTACTCATACTGTAAAAAGAAGGAAATCCTGGGGCGCCTGGGTGGCTCAGTACAATAAGTGCCTTCAGTTAGGTCATGATCTCAGGGTCCTGGGGCTGAGCCCCATATCAGGTTCTCTCCTCAGTGAGGAGTCTGCTTGTCCCTCTCCCTCTGCCCCTCCTCCTGCTCTCTCTCCCTCACCCCAATAAATAAAATCTTTTTTTTTTTAAGATCCCAGGGATCACAACCTGAGCTGAAGGCAGACACTTAACCAACTGAGCCACCAGGAACCCCTCAAATAAATAAAATCTTAAAAAAAAGAAAAAAAAAAAGGAGGCAATCCTGACATTTGGGACCACATGGATGAACCTGGAGGACATTGTGCTATGTGAACCAAGTCAGACACAGAAGAGCAAGTACTGCATTATCGCACTTATACTGGAAACCTAAAATAGTCAAACTCAAAGAAGCAGAGAGCAGAGTAGTGATCGCCAAGGGCTGAAGGGAGGAGGGCACAAAGTTTCAGTTATGCAAAATAAGTTCTAGAGATCTACTGTACCGCAGAGAGATATAATTAACAACACTGCATTATATAGTTTAACATTTTCTAAAAGCATAGATCTTCCGTTAAGTGTTTGTATCACGATAGGTAGACAGATAGATGTGAGGAGAGACTTTTGGAGGTGATGGGTATGTTTACAGCACTGATTGCAGTGATGGCTTAAACAGATGTGTATTTATCTACAAACTCATCAAGTTGTGTATATCAAATATGTATAGCTTTTTGCAAGTCAGTAATTTCTTCAATAAAGTTTTTTTTTTGTCTCACACGTTTTTTTGTTTGCTTTGTTTTGTTTTTAAGATTTATTTACTTACTTATTTATTTATTTATTTGGCAGACAGAAACACAGCTAGAAAGGGAACACAAGCAGGGGAATGAGAGAGGGAGAAGTAGGCTTCCCGTCCAGCAGGGAGCCTGATGCAAGGCTCAAGCCCAGGACTCTGGGATCATGACCTGAGCTGAAGGCAGACGCTTAACAACTGAGCCCCCCAGGTGCGCCACATGGTTTTCTTAAAAAGGAAAAACAGTGCATCTGGGTGACTCAGATGGTCAAGTGTCTGCTTTTGGCTCAGCTCATGATCCCAGCGTCCTGGTATCGAGTCCTGCATCAGGCTCCCTATTCTGTGGGAGCCTGCTTCTCCCTCTGCCTCTCTCTCTCTTTCCCTCTCTCTCTCTCTCTCTGTCTCTCTCTGTGTCTCATGAATAAACAAAAATCTTTAAAAGAAAAAAAGAGACAAACAAATAACAATTAAATGATGATCTCTAGCCTGTATTAGTCCATGTACCCAGTAAGGGAGAACTATAAAGAGCTTTCTGTCATGCCAAGCATCATATCACAGGATACAGTGACTTCTCTTGCCTTTTGAATGCCATGTGTCATCCAGTTTTGATCTTACAGACAAGAACTGGATGGTGTTTCCTTTAAGAGTAGCAAGTGTTGGCGGCGCCTGGGTGGCTCAGTTGGTTAAAGCACTGCCTTCGGCTCAGGTCATGATCCCGGAGACCCGGGATCGAGCCCCACATCGGGCTTCCTGCTTGGCAGGAGGCCTGCTTCTCCCTCTCTCACTCCCCCTGCTTGTGTTCCCTCTCTAGCTGTGTTTCTCTCTGTCAAATAAATAAAATCTTAAAAAAAAAAAAAAAAAAAGAGTAGCAAGTGTTTTAATTCCTCATTTATAGCTAATGTAGATTCTTAAAAGTTCACTGGATGTTGAAATTTTGTAAGGATTTAGAAAATGTCTCCTAATAGAAAAGTTTTTAATTTATATAAAAAGCATCTTTCTCCTAACTGGAAAGCAGGCACATTACTGCATAATGTTTAACAAAAACAAAATTTAAAATTCATGTGATCAAAACTGAGAATAAAATATGTTAGTTATCAAGATCAACAGTATCTAGAGAAATTCTCTCAATTTAAACCAACAAAACTTTAGGGAATAAAGTACAAGAAAGCATTTCACTTATGTAAAATAGTAAAGTAATAAAAAATTTCATAATTATTTAAGACTTTGCTACTTCATAGTCACTTGATTTAGAAACATTGTCATTTTACCTTAGAGATTCTAGCTCTTTCCTATCTTACTAATGTTTTTTGGAAATATTTATGTGCCTTCCAGATGTAAGTTAGAGGGGATAATTCTTGATATAAAACTCCTGACCTCAGTGAAGTGATAATACAGTTGAAGGTCACATATCTACCACAATAATCAATAATGAAGTACATAAGAGAAGCTTTAAATAAAATCTAACAAAACTGAACTAATGCAAAGTAAAGTTGTGCAGGAATGCACATAGGTAAGGCAAAGGATAGAAACTTGACCGAATTGCGGAAAAGGAGGTGGTCAAGTTTGGGTCCTGACGGGAGTATGCTTAATCGATGTTTGAAGGGTGAATATGAGTAAAACATGTGGATCAAATAGGTGACATGTGTTCCCTATGATGCAAGCAGAATATGCAAGTCACTGAGTTGAAATAACTGAACAGCCACAGCTCCATTAAATTGTCCACAGTCTTAAGGTTGAATGAGGAATTTCCAGAAGTGAGGCAAGCAAAATTACCAAACTGAAATGGAACAACTTAAGGACTCTTCCGTGAATATTTCAACCATTCCATTTGAACTTTTGGCTACTTTTGTGCCTTTTAAAACTATACAGTCTAAAATAAATGAATGAATGAATGGCTACATGGATGAATGAATGATGTATGCTTAATCTATCTTCTGGGAAAAAACCTTACAATGTTATTTCTTTTTAATTCATATAACTTCTTGATTATGATATGAAATAAATGTTGTTGCTAAAGTTTTACTAGGGTTTTTAAAAATATCTTTGCCATTCAAGTATTCCATCTACTTCATAACCAGACAGGCATTGAGAATTATTTTTTTCTGAATTATTAATCCAAGACCATAGTGAATTACTTTTATTATGTTACTATTAATTTATTAAAAGTTCTTTTTCTGAACTTCATCATTCATCTGTTTAGTCTTCTAAAATAAAGTACATTTTAATAATGATGGCTTATGATGTATGTTTTAATATACTCTAATAATAACTACCATTATTTATTGAATGTTGACTGTGATCCTGGTAATATTAGAGGTACTTTAATAATATCCCTTCAAATAATTCTGAAGCTAACTCTATGAGGTAGAATATTATAATTTTCACTGTACAAATAAGCAGATGTACAAAGAGGTTTGGTAAGTTGTTATGAGACATCCAGGAATAAATGGAAGAGTAAAACTATTTCTTGGACACTAAAGTTTATGGGGGTTTTTTGGTTTGTTTTTACCATGGTGCTGCACTGTGGTATCTGTAGTTCAATAATTTAAATAACTAATTCCATTAGTATTCCTAATTTTGAAAATGTGATTGGTTATCTGTGAAAACAAAAAAGGTTGGAGTTATGGATCTGAGCCTCTCTCAGGAGCCCTGGATTTGTGTTTCTACATGTGTATGTCTAGTTGATGTTTTATAACTGCCTACTTATATATAACCTAGCACCTAATCACCTGCTGTAGCCAACAAATCCGTAATGAATACATACTACATATGGTGAAAGTTGGCACAGCATCTCGGGTGCACTGAGCAATAACAAAGCATGAGACTGATGTGTAAAGCCAGGGAGGCAATGTATTAACATGCAAGATACACCAGAGCTATTACCTGAGATGGAATATAAATACTGGCATGATCAACATATTTCCCTGTAAAATTACTTGCAGTGTCAAATGAGATATTCAATCTATTTATTTTCAACACAAAATATTTTAATGAGGCCTAGCATAATTGAGTACAGCTGGGCAACTCACTCTATCCTGATAGACAAAACTTAAGGCAGAGATAAATGAACATGTGAGTACAGTTTAGTGACATGGTTTAAAGCAAGAGCAGTCAAGTGGCTCAAGTAAGTAATGGCAGCATGCTAAGATATCTTTTTTACCCCACAGTGAGAATAATTCTAGAAATGTGATTAGAATACAGCAAGTTAGTGAGCTACAACTTAGTATACCATTTCCATAATGATATCTAAATACTTGAAATCTATATTCTAAACTAGCAATATCCAATAAATTCTCTGTGACAAAATAAATGTTCTCTCTACCGTCCAGTATTATAACCACTAGTTACTTTTGGCTACTGAGCTGTTGGAATGTGAACAATATAACTGGATTTTTTAAAATTAAATTTTAATTGTTATTGCATGTGTGGTTAGTTGCTACAGTTTTGGACAACAAAGTTCTAAGACCTTCTTTCTTTAACAATGCTTCTTTAGACCTATAGACCTCCTATGCTTCAGTGGTAATAATACTGTTAATTACTGATGAGTTATTTCCTTAGATGTATTACATATACATTTACTAAAAATACAACCAAATGTTACCAGCTTATAAGTCTGAATAAGATCATTTTGGTCTCCGTTATGATCAATTAGATGTTGTATTTATAGTGTCATTCTTGGAAGCAACCTTTTCCTTCATTCCCACACCTTGGTGGGCAGAGCATTATCCAATTCTCAAATACTGACAACTCTGACATTTGTTCTGCCTCAGTGTAACACTACTATCAGAGGTTTCATTTTCTGCATTACTTTTCTTCATTTGTCACAATTTCTCTTTCTTCATTAGAAAAATTGTCAGAGTTGAGATATATTCACAGATTTGAGATAAAGACAGTAAATGAACAAACAGAAGTACTGAGTTTTAATTTTTTGCACTGTTGAACAGCTACATTTAAGAAACTAAATCCAATATCCTACACAGACCTCTAGTAGTTACTATTCTGTGCATTCTCTGAACATGTAATAGGAGAGTAGATTGGAAAAGCATGGAACAGTAAGTAGCAGTTATACGTCATATCTCCACCTTATAACTTCAGGAGCAATTTAACATTTTTTTTAAAAGATTTTATTTGTTTGGCAAAAGGAAACACAGCCAGAGAGGGAACACAAGCAGGGGGAGTGAGAGAGGGAGAAGCAGGCTTCCCGCTGAGCAGGAAGCCCAGTGTGGGACTCGATCCCAGATCTCCGGGATCATGACCTGAGCTGAAGGCAGTTGCTTAACCGACTGAGCCACCCAGGCGCCCAGCAATTTGACATTTTTAAATAAAGTTAATAATGCACGACCTATGAATTATACTCACAGAATATGTATGACCTAGAAACACTGGCATGTGTGTACAAAGAAGCATGATACCACAAAGCATATTGCAACAGCAAAAATTTTGAAAGAACCTAAATCTTTGACCTCACTTGAATAGATACCTGTGTTTACTTTGGTTTTACAGAGATTAAGGCCCTAAACAGCTTTAAAGCCTACAGAGGTATCATTTTATATCCTATACAATGCCAAAGACAATTTGCAGGATAGCAGATAAATTCAAAATACCAAATTCAGTTTTGTGGTTATCTGAACTGACAACTAGAGCTTACTAGAAGTTCTCCTGTTACAAGAACCCCTGATATTAGAAACCTTCCAGACCAGAATCAACAGGGGCTTCTCCAACCATGTAATAAGGCCAATATGGTTGATGTTTGTATACAAGAGAAAATTTAGTAAGTAAAATATTTTCTATCCAAATTTTGATAAACTCTTGAAGAAAAAAATCATAAAATGCATATTAAAATTCACTTCTATTTTGATTATCAATTTTCAAAAAGCACATATAACCTGTAATCCTTTTATTGGTTCCTCTATATTGGAGAACTTGAATCAGTTGTGTGTGCACACATGCACACACATCTATAAAAAGGCATCTGGGTGGCTCAGTCAGTTGGCCATTCAACTTGGTTTTGCCTCGGGTCATGGTATTGTGGTTGTGAGATGGAGCCCCACATCAGGCTCTGGGTGGAGACTCCCTGAGATTTTGTCTCCCTCTCCCTCTGCCCTTCCCCCCACTCTTATGCTCTCTAAATATATACATACCTTTAACAATGTTCACAGGTAAATGTCCATATATTCTCGTTTATATTTTTCTCTCTCTCACATTTTAGGTAGCACCACAGCATCATTTATATGGTAGCAGTCATTAAGCCTGAAACTTCAGAATTGTATCTCACTCTACTTGCCCAAGATCAATCAGATGGATTTTTGTCTCCAAGTCTGTATTACCTCTGTTTCCTGTTGTCAACTTACCATGACACAACCTGAGATCTGAACCTCATTAGTCCTCACCAGAGTACTATAATCACTACTTACTCAGAAAATCTCCTTACTTACATACAGTCTACATGTCACTGAGTGGAAGATTCCTATTCTTAAGTGTCCCTGGAACTGCTCCTGGTTTAAACCATCCCCCAGTAAGTACATTTCTTACTTTCTGCAAAATTAATGACTATTGTTGCTGTTGTTGTTATTAATAATTTTGCAGTCAAGGACCTTGTTGCCTCTCCATTCATGCCGACTCTATTTTGAAAAGTCAAATGGAACTATAATATTTTTATCCATTTTTCTCATATACATTTTTTCCCACTGTGTTCTCTGTATAAGGATGCAGTAAAGGCATGAGATGGCCACTGTCTCCACCAACCACAGTTTCACCTATTTTTAAGCTCAGTTTATTACTTTATCTAAATTTTCAAATCTCAATGAAGTCACTTCCAAAGGACATAGCCACTGCTCAAAAGTAAATCACCATATTTCTAAGTTACCATATTTTTGACATATTTTCTCTATAACACATTTGTGCAATAAATGTGTGTCTATGCAGCTGTGTGTGTACATTGTTTCTATACATTCATCCCCAGAGTTCAGGGGCAGAATTTTATGCATCAGTTCTCTCAGTACCTAACCTAACAGAGTTCTTTGCACATGTAAAATGAGTTAAATTAATTCAAAAAGTAGCCTTTGTAGGTAACTAGAGTCTGAATGTGTAATCAGATAAGCGTGAATAGGCATGAGCCTATACAGTGTAGTTCCAGCTGATAATTATCCAAGTCAGTTGTGAAAGTTTCATTTTATTGTGAAAGTAGACGTATATATTGCTGTATTGGTTTTTGCTTCAAAATTTGTATATTTAAGGTCAAGTATGTTAAAAGAAAAGTCAAAGTGAATACTTACACTGTACTCATATATAAAGCACAGTAGGAAAGTAACTTCATGCACTCAGAAAATGCCAAAACCTTGCACTCTATTCCCAGGGCTCAGACATCAACCCTGCCAAACAATTGCTGTGAGTTGGAAAACATTCTGGATATTGATATTCAATATTTTTAACCTTTTGTCAGTAGGTGATGAATTAACTCAGCTCCAACGCTGTTCTGGTTGACAGTGAGAGCTGATTTAACTCATTTCTCACTGCAGGAAGAAGAATCAGATCCAGGGAGAGCAGCCAATAGAAAAAAGAAAATGAATTAAAAATAAAATTAGTGTACTAGTACTTTTAGCACAGTTAGGCATTCCAGAATCTCAGGGATAATTAACATTCTTAATATAAAATATTGATGTTATGCAGTATTAATGCAGTATCACAGTAAGAATTGACAGTGTTTAATGTTTCATAGCAGCCTCCTAGCTGAGCACAGGACTTTTCACGAGCAAAAGGAATTTAACTTTAGATTCAAAAATATTAAAGCCATCTGAGATGGAGTACAATTAACTCTTTTCTTTTTCCTTTCTTTACTCCTGTGTAATGAGATTGCCTCATTGTAAATTACTGCTTGCCACTAGTTTGTAAAGGTGCCTAAGTTCCTTGACCTTAGTGTTTCCTCAATTTCAACAGTAAGTACTTATAAATCACAACACAGCCTAAATCAGTTATCTTATTAGGAACTGCAAAATTGTGATTTCTAATTCTTCTAATCATTCTGCATTTATTGTCTGAAATTATGCTGATTTTAAAACTCCTTCCCATCTAGTGGGGTTTTAATAACTCTGAAATGTAGTCCAGGCAAGAAGTACAGAGAAAAGAATTCTTAATTTTTTACATTTGACTATTAATTTTCATCATAATTAGCGAACTCACTATTCCAGCATTCTCTAATAAGCACTGCTTTATTTCTCTCTGATTATATATTTCTATTTCTATCTATCTGTCAACTCTGGAATTTTTATATATTTGGTGTTTTCAATATATGTTAGCAATCATTGTTTTCAAATCACAAATGATTCCAACTGGCCGTGGAGCCTTTTGAATAGACTCCATAATCCTTCGGCAGCTTCTATTCTTTATATTCAATAATATGTCCTAAACTTATCTGTGCATTTCCTGCCCAGCACCTAAAAGGGTTTTTTCTCTAAGGATCCTCATTACTTCTACTGTTGAAAGACATTTTAAGGAACAAAATCCAGCTACTAAAAGTACTTATTTCTACTGGGTTGCTATTGCCTTTTCAGTAGACACTGTTAGAAAATGCACTCAAAAATAAACATATAAAAATAAATTGCATTGTTTTATTCAATTGAAATATAAGATTTATACTATTTTATCCTTTATGCTGAAAAGGTACTTCCTACACAATATTAATGTAATTATTTTCTCTAACCTACACTATCCAAAATTATACATGAATGTATACACAAGGTAATAGTAACACAAAGAATGAAGTTTGAGATTTTGCACTTATTTTTGTCCTTAGATATGCTTTTATTTTTATTTTATTATGTTTTGTCACCATACACTACATCATTAGTTTTTGATATAGTATTCCATGATCCATTGTTTAGATATCGTTTTAGAATGTATAAATAGACTGATTCTTTTCCTCTGTGAGATTATACCACCAAAATTATACAAATTAGCTATATTTGTTCTAATTCATTTTAGTTAAAATATTTTTACAATTTTATTTTGCTTTTTGATTATATAAAATATTTGCATGATTCAAATATCAAAATTGTATGTACATTCACAGGAATCCTTTTCACCTCTGTTCCCTCCATTCTGCCCTCCTCCATATATAATAACTATTTTTAGTAGTTTCTGCTGATATTCATTAATTTTTTTGCAAAAATAACCATGGAGTGTGTGTGTATGTTCACTTTTTCTACTTTCCTATTAAAAATACAATATAATGTATCTTCTCTATGTCTGTACACTCTATATTAGAGCATAAAGATCTCACACATATGGTTTTATAATACCCCATTACTCTATTTTGTGACTGTATAATTTTCTTCTCATTTACTTACACCCAGTCCTTTATGGATGGACATTTTGATTGTTTCCAGCATTACTATTATAAGTAACACCAGAGCAAACAACTTTGTTAATAAGCCATTTTGCAAATGTATCTTTAGAATATATGTTTAGAAGTGGAATATACATCTAAGATATAGATGTATATGTAATTTTTCTAAATGTCACCAAGTTCCTCTCCATAGGAGTTGTAGCATTTTGCATTTTCATCAGTGATGCATTTAGATATATTGTCAAACAAAATATTTTGCCACTCTGGCAAATGAGAAATCACACTTATTTTTTACTTTCTCCTGTTATATGTAAAATTAAGTCTTACATTTTAAAGGGTCTTTGGTATTTATTTTTCTGTGAATAGTGTGTTCATATTTTACCCTTTACTGTTATCTTTGGGTCTTTATATTCTAAATTTTAAGAAACTTATTATAAATTAGATACATTAACCTTTGTGATGTATACTATGAGGTATACTAGGAGACAGGAATACAATCATAAACATGAGGATTATTGCTTAGAAGCGACATTAAAGAGATCATCTAAATATGGTGAAAATTCTGTACTTGGATATGTACAAGGAATACACAAATACATAAGGGCTTATGATATGTGAAATATCATAATTTGCTCTTACATGCTAAAACTTAACATTCACATTGTTTTCATTTTTTGGTCACAATAAACATATATGTAATTGGTGTCTACAGAGGTCAGTTTGCTTATATGGAGCCATTACTTAGGTTAAACTTGCAAAATTATTAATCTAAGACATTCACATTTAGATATGATATACAAATAGGTACTATTTTTAATCTTTTGCCATAAAAAGTTTTAAAAAAGATGAAACAATCGTTTTCAGAAAAGAGGAGACACAGCACTGAGTCAGGTATTACTAAATAAAATTAAGTAAGGTAAATTTTATGACTGTACCAGTTTTCTGCCTGCAAAGCATAACTAGGCTTCAGTAAAGAGCCTCACTGAGTGGAAAGGGCAGGTTTCAAGAGTTTTGGGTGGCCAAAGGAGCTAGAATTTGCATAGCAAACGTTTTAGAGGGGAAAGTTACAATGAGAGAGAGAGACACTGACAAAGAGGGCATGAAAGAGCTATTAAATACTCCCTTGAGTATTCTGTTGAGTACTAATTTGGTCATGATTATGGGAGAACTACTCAAGACCAAGAACACCTGAAAACAAGCTAGGGGAAAACCTCTGAGATATATATGGCCAAGAATCACTTGTGCTCTGACTAGCCAGCACAGAAAGTCTTGCTAAGAGATTCCTCAGAAGGGTTGTGCCCCAATGGTGGGAACAAATTATCCCTAGATTTAAAGTTGTTCTGAAATACCCTAAAAATTTTAAAAGCAAGACTCAAAAAGATCTAAGTCCAAATAACTTATTGGCATCCCAGAGAAATTTTCAACCATATTTACAGGAATTAAGTGAAATCTGCCAATCAGTAATGCAGTAATTGCCAATCAATGTCTGCTGAACAGTAAAAAATTATTAGGCAAGCAACAAAGCAATTAAAAAAAGAAAAAAGATCCATAACCAAGAAAAAAAGCATCAATATAAACAAGCCCAGAAATAACAAAAATTAAAGAATTAGCATGCAAAAAATGTTGACAAAAATGTGAACATATTTTAAGATATAAAAAATCTGAAATCAAGTACGTAGAGGTGAAAATCATACTGAAAGAATACCATAAACCACTACCACATAAATATCCAATAACAAAAATAAATAACAGTTCATGAGTTCCAAGTTATATGAAATTTGGTTCATTACGTATTTATTTTTAAGAGAGGTCAAGAGTTTTCCCCCTTGTGTTTATTTTTTTTATTGCATTTTCCCTTTAGAAATAATCAGATCTTTTCTCTGCTTAGGTCATGGCACATTTCCAAAAAGTTAAAATTTTCAATATAACCAACAATCATTCTTACAATCTTCTGCTAGGCTGGCACATTCATCCTATTCTATTTTTATGCAAAGTAGTTTGGTTTTCCCACTTGATTAATTCATAGTTCCATTTCATTATTCCTTTAAATAGGGCTAGTGTACAGGAATGCTAAGAAAGTTACATATATCAAGTTTCCAAGAACACGTTCCCATTCCATTTTTAAAATATAATAAAAAAGCCAGCAAACACATAATCTGTACAAGTGAGTACACCTTGATCATGAAACAGTTCAATTTATACAGAAAAATCTGCATTATTTTTCTATTGAAAATTTTAATAATTGGCACAGGCATTTTGTTTTGTATGTGATTTTTATTTCTAAAATAAAAAATCACACTGAGGGAAAAAACCCTGACAAATCAAGAAAAAAAGAACATTAAAAATACAGAAACGAGGAATTTTAGGCTCCTAAAATGTTGGTGTTTCCCCCTTTTTCCCTAATATTTATCTTTTATGTCATTGTATATTAAATTTCTGCCTTTAATTCTCATTTCTTCAATTCTGTATTTCCTTCTTAAGTTTTAGAAGGTTCTGAAACTTAATTTAGGAAAGCAGCATAAATGAGACACTTTAAGTCTGTTTGCTCAGATAACACTGAACAGTACGCAGAACGCTTCCCACTTTCAAACATACTTTGTTTGCACAAATGCAGTGCAACTTACCAGCTGAAAATGCCTGAGTATTCAGACACAATATACAAATTCAAGCCCAATTTTGTGAATTTCCACCTAAGGTATCCAAGTCTTATTAGTAGGGAGATCTTTCTGAACAAGAACCTACAGAACATGTTCTCCTGTGAGA
The DNA here is from genome assembly GCA_004023965.1 of Spilogale gracilis. NCBI lineage: Eukaryota > Metazoa > Chordata > Mammalia > Carnivora > Mephitidae > Spilogale > Spilogale gracilis. Next base: position 72,898 of record PITA01003978.1, read on the forward strand.
GTGCTGCATCTGGTACAGTAATAACATCAAAATAACTTTCTAAGTTTAAGCAGCTGAATAGAGAAACAGAAATATCACAAACCCAGATTACCAGACTGTGTCCTTTTTCCTTTTAAACTGTGTAGATTTGGGGGTGCCTGGGTGGGTCAGAGGGTTAAGCCTCTGCCCTCGGCTCAGGTCATGATCTCAGGGTCTTGGGACTGAGTCCCACATTGGGCTCTCTGCGCAGTGGGGAGCCTGCTTCCCCCTCTTTCTCTGCCTGCCTCTCTGCCTATTTGTGATCTCTCTCTCTGTCAAATAAATAAATAAAATCATTTAAAAAATAAAGAGGTAGATTTCAGCATTTCTAATTCTGAATCCTAGACAGATCTGATCATGTTGTCTATTGTTCTATCAAAGCTTTAACTCTACCTACGCTGTATACATATTTCAATGTTTACAATATGTTTAAAGATCTTGGAGTTAGGGATGGAACTAGAGGATATTATGCTTAGTGAAATAAGTCAGTCAGAAAAAGACAAATACCAGATGATTTCACTCATATGTGGAATTGAAGAAACAAAACAAATGATCAAAGGAAAAAAGAGAGAGAGAGAAATAGAAAAACCAAGAAATAGACTTAACCACAGAGAACAACTGATGGTTACCAAAGGGCAGGTTGCAGGGAGGATGGGTGAAATAGTCGATGGGGATTGAGGAGTGCACTTGTCATGATGAGCACTGGGGGGAAGTATGGAAGTGCTGAATCACTATATTTTACACCTGAAACTAATATAACACTTATGTTAACTATACATTTCTTAATTTAAATTCAATAAATTAACATATAATGAATTATTAGTTTCAGAGGCAGAGCTCAGTGATTCATAGTTGTATATAACAACCAGTGCTCATCACATTGTGTGCCCTCCTAATGCCTATCATCCTCTTAGCCCATCCCCTTACCCACTTCCCTTTCCACAAACCTCGTTTTGTTTCCCTGGAGTCATCAGTCTCTCATGCTTTGTCTCCCTCTCTGATTTCTTCCCATTCAATATTCCCTACCTTCCCCTATGATCCTCTGCACTATTCCCTATATTCTACATATGAGTAAAAGCATAGGATAACTGTCTTTCTCTGATTGACTTATTTTACTTAGCAGAATACCCTCCAGTTCCAGTTCCAGTTTATCTTTCTGATTATTGAGTAATATTCCATTGTATATGTGAACCACATCTTCTTTATCCATTCATCTGTCGATGGACATCTCAGCTCCTGCCACAGTTTGGCTACTGTGGACACCCCTGCTGTGAACACTGAGGTGCCTGTGCCCCTTCTTTTCACGATATCTGTATCTTTGGGGTAAATACTCAGTAGTGCAATTGCTGGGTTATAGGGTAGCCATATTTTTAACTTCTAGAGGAACCTCCAGCTATGCTAAAATTTAAAATTTTTAAAAAATCTGAGTTAGAACCATGTCAAAATGGCAGATAACTGTTGCAACACCTCTAATTCATTCCATGATATTCCTGTTTGCTTCTTTCCTCATAAATGTCTGTGGCTTTAAAATCTGGCCCCTTCTCCACCAAACAAATGCCTGTTTCTGACCTTATGCTATGAGGGAACAGGTTGTTAAGGTCATGGCAGTTCTTATCTCACCTCTTTCCTCTTATCCACTGTTATTATCCCTGGCATCATTTCTGAGTGTGTGTTATATATATTTTTCCAATCATCCTCAAATGCCCTCTGCCTTAACTTCTGTTAAACCTTGAAGCTGGGCATCTGGGTGGCTCAGTGGGTTAAGCTTCTGCCTTCGGCTCAGATCATGATCTCGGGGTCCTGGGATTGAGGCCCGTGTCAAGCTCTCTGCTCAGCAGGGAGCCTGTTTCCTCCACTCTCTCTGCCTACTTGTGATCTCTCTCTCTCTCTCTGTCAAATAAATAAATAAAATCTTAAAAAAAAAAAAAAAAAAACTTGGAGCTGGTTTTCCCATGAAATATAGAGAGAAGATTTCTTCAGATTGTATGTATCAAAAAAGTAATAATTAGTATATATTAACAAAGTTGGCTCTTTTCATGTGAAACATTTTTAAAAAACACGGTATAAAAGGAAACACTTTTTTTTAATTATTTTCCCTTTCCCTAATAGCAACTGCATGAAGACATTTCAAAAAGATGTGTTAATTCTAGTTAAAGGAAAATAGGCTCAAGTTAATTAGACTGAGTTTGTGTTACAGGAAACCAAGTTTGAAGCACTATCCACAAACACTGAAAAAGAAAGTGGATGAAAAAGCATCAGTGAAAAGATAGACGAAAAGACCCATCTGGGCAGGTACACTGCTAGAAGAACGTGGCACTTATGTTCCCTAATCCTCACCTGGGTAGAGCTCCTCTAAACTGCATCTTTCCTTTACCGATCTCTGTCTTTGGTCCATAGTTACAATCCTGGTTAGTAGGTTCTAAGAATGTGTTGTGAATTGGTTTGCTATGAAATCTACTTGTTTATGACTTGAGTCTTAACTTTCATCTTTGCTATGAAATCTACTTGTTTATGACTTGAGAAGTTGTTTTGATCTAAGGGTGTATTTCTTTATATTGAAGCAGCTGTGCCAGGACATTGTCACCAACTTCTGTTGTTGTCCATAAACACTTAGTACCTCAACTGCTGGGCAATGATGGGCACTGCTGGGGACTTACCTGGAGACTTAAAGATAAAAACATATGGAAGAGCAGCAATGATGTAATGACATGTAAACTTTAATTATCAAGAATTTGTGAAGATTAACTCAAGTGTTCCATCTGGGCAAGGCTACCCTTCATTGATCTAAACAGCTTTCTGAAGACACTGGACTTTATTCCTTTTATCTGCTCCCTTGCCTGGGATGACAGTGTAATTAATCCATCACCGGTTTGGAGTATGCTAGCTCTTGAATGACTTACTAACAGATACCATCCTGTATACTACAGGTTTGTGAAATATTACTACTATAAATTATAATTCTCACAGTGAACCTGTGTTAAATAAATTATTGATGAAGACAATTACAATTTCAGTCTGAGCATAATCTGCATTGAATAAAACAGAGTGGCAAGAGATACTGTCTTGAGTTTCCCAAACGGTAACTCTAAATAGCTTACTCCTAAAGAACTAATAAGAGGCAGCACAACATAGTCACATAAAGTGTCAGGTGGAGCTAGACTACTTAGGAACAAACCATACTTTCACTACCTGCTGACTGAATGTGTTTTTGCAAGTTATTTTATATATTGTGTCTCAGTTTTCTCAACAAAAAATGCAAACACTATAGAAGCTTTGTCTAGGGTTGTTGGAGTTCAATGCACATAAAATACTTCCTGTAACACAGTGATTCCTAAAAAATTGTCAGCTACAATAATTTTTATTATTCTTCTATAGCTATCATATATGTGAAATAAGAGTTCTGACAATAATTACAGTTAATAAGCCAAGGGTTTCTCTGGTACAAACTATCAACCCAAATCCTGAACAGAACATTATTCCTAAGGGGAAAAATGGAAAAGAAGAGAAAATTTTGTTAATGAGATTTATGAAAACTGGTGCATATTACGCAAGTGCTTGAACAGATATTTGAAAAATCACTATGTGTTTGAAAATTACAAAGTGCTGTGCACTGTTTATCTTATTTATATAAAAACTGCCAAGGAGAGGGGTGCCTGGGAGGCTCAGTCGTTAAGTGTCTGCCTTCAGCTCAGGTCATGATCCCGGAGTCCTAGGATCAAGCCGGGCATTGGGCTCCCTGCTTGGTGGGAAGCCTGCTTTTCCCTCTCTCACTCCCCCTGCTTGTGTTCCCTCTCTAGCTGTGTTTCTCTCTGTCAAATAAATAAATAAAATCTTAAAAAAAAAAAAAAAAAAGCCTGCCAAGAAGAAAGGTTAGGGAAGTTTTCAAGCCTCTATTCCACTCACAGTATATTCATCTAGCAAGTCTCTGACAGAAGGGAGGAGAACAGTACTCACTTTGATGTATTCACAATGGTTTGTTTTTACAATAAATATTTCAATTAAAAATGCTTTGATTTGATTTTTCAACTGCAAAGAAAAATCAGTCAAGACATTTATTTCAAGGATTTTTCAAAAAATTAATCCTTCTGGTCTTTGAAGTATTTCAGAAGCTATTGAAAGTCTAGATCTGAAGCACCAAGAGTCATTCTCCTGTCTCTTAGCTGCTCATTAATTTGATGTATTTCTTGCAGACACCATTAGTGCGAGGCTGCTGATCGATTACAGCACATGGCTTGACCTCATTATTAGATAGCTCTAATTATTTTGGGTAGATATTGAGAATTTTATTTTGAGAAAGTAAATGCTAGAAAGAACATCATCTCGAAATTGTGTTTTAAACCACTAACATTGTATTCATACTAACACAATTAGCAAGTATTTAAATGAATAGCTGAAAATTCATGTGTTAAATATTTCTAAAAATTTTTCCTAAAGAGATAAATATTCCTGTCAAGACCATCATTTAATTGTATTAATAAACACACAATGAAATTTACTCAACTGTGTTCAAAATAAGAAATTCATAACTCTAGTTAATGAACAAAAAGGACCAAAGGAGTATAGTTAAAAACAAACAACAAATAATTCTGTCCTTTTTATGTAAAATACCTGTTATCCATATCCTCATGGAATTCTCTCATATCAACATTAACGAAAAGGTTATCTTTTCATTTCCTCTTGGTTGCAAAGAGATACATACCTTAAGGAAAATCAGTGCTTAACCATTACTATTTCTACACAGAATGGTGAATGAATGGGTGCTACACAAAGACATATTATGACCATGTCAAAGCTCTGTTTCTTCTTTCTAGTTCCATGGAGTCACATAATTTCCTGGAATTTAGTATGCTAGTAAATGTAACTTATATACTAACTTAGACTAATGTTTCCTCAGATGTAGGAGGCAAAATAATTAGTCAAATTGAAAAAAAAATGCCAATGTGACATACATATGAATATTTCTCATAGAAATGAGCAAAGCAATTATTTTTGAAATATAATTTTTAATGAACATTAATACTAAAAACATTCCTGAATTTTTTAAATATAATAAGGTATTTTCCATGATGTATTGAAAAGTAGGGTCATTATCTCCTTTGGTCATACCATTAAAACTTTTTGTGGAAAACATGCTCCACTGTAAAAACTATAGTTATTCATTTGGTTTAATTCCTTAAGATAGTGTGAATAATATCTATATCCTTGGAGTAGGACAGAGAAATATTAGAAAGATGCTGAGACTGTCCATTTGCCAGTGTTCTGGAGACTATGAAGGAAACCATGAACCCTGAGGCAGAATGATGACCATTAAGTTGCACTGTAGTGCTTTTGCATTTATTAGGCTCATTTTACAGATGTGTAAATGCAACAACAAAATAAGTAACTGGATCAATTTCTCACTGCACATAAATGCTGACTATATTCCTAACCACTATAATATGACTTTTTAGGGACCATGGACACTGAAAGGAAGACAGGGAGACCACAAGACCCAAATTTATATAAGTAAATAATGCTAAAGATAAAAGAATAAAAGGTGAAAACAGATGTAAAAAAGCAGCTAGCCAAAAATTATACTATTTCATAAAGCTATTTAAAAATGTATTCAATGAGATTTTGACTTTAACAACCAAAGGCACTATAAAAGTTCTATACAGATAAACAGAGCAGAAAATATGCTTCTGGTGGAGAGTCAGACTCTGAGACTGAGAAGAGAAGAAAGGGCTGAAATGATCACACCCAGATGATATTGAACTCACCCAGGAGAGAAAGTAGTAAGAGTATGAAAAGGTAACAGGAATTCAGTGCTAATGAACATCCCTCCCACACAAAGAAATCATTAGTAATGGTAAATGAGGCTCTTCCCTTTAATGCATGCTACCTTGAACTTCAATTTTCTTGCCAAGTAAAGCAAACGACTAAACTAGATGTTCTTTTACAGCTTGAATGTCTGTGCCATAGAGATCTTCCTCTGCTACCTATACAGTGATGAACAGAGTTAGTATATGTTTTTCTTCATGGAATACTATAGGGGACACACCCTATAGTGACAAAACCTTCCTCGTGGCAATCACTTCCCTATCTGCGGTACCGCTGAAGTGGCAGCCCGGGATTGGTCTATCTGACTTCCGCAGACGTGATCCGCTCCTGGCCGCTACATATTTCTATGAGACTTCCGTCCTCATGTGCACTGCATGGACTGGTGACCTTTACAGTGATTGGGCCTTATCCTCTCCCCCTCCCTTCTCCCACCTCCCCGCTCGCCCAATATATTCTGTGGCACCGCCTTAATAAACGAGATCCTGCTTCAACAGACCTCCCGGCTCAGGTGTGTTTTTGGCCGCCAACACTCATCATCCTGCTCGACCCCACCTTTCTCCCCTGGCTGGACCAGGGGAGAAACCCCAAACCTCGTAGCCCAGGAAGGAGCTACAGAATACTTTCATCAGTTCTGAAGCCAAGATGGATTTCTTTGTGCCATTCATACATGCCACCATACACAAGTGATATTTGGTGTGTTAAAGGACCACAAATTTATTCAGGTATTTACAGAAACACATCACATGTCTTCTGTGCCCCACAAAAAACAAATTCCCTGAAGAAATCTTGACATTTATCATGATCAGGGTCTAAGCTATTGCCATAGGACAGAGGTTAAGTAAGGCAGACTGGAAGGTAGATAAAAATCAGGGTTTTATAGGGGATTAGAAATGCAAGCTAAACTTTTTTATCTGGAGATAGGCAAGCAGAGATAAGTTTACAAAAATAAAAAGAATCCAACACATTTAGATCTATATTAGTTCAAACTAAAAGTGAGCAGAATATAGGAACGTATGTTGAGACTATTTTGAAACAAACTCCTAAGATTCTGAGTGCCCACTGGGGAGAGACGTGGTAGGCTATTAGTAGGGTTCTAATTTGGTGAAAATTAGAATAATAAAGCATCTAAGACCAGTGAAAGATGTTAGGAACCCTACCTCCAAGCTCAAATACTTAAAAGTCTATCCACTGTAGCTTTAGAGCAATTCAAAAACAGAAACAGCATTAAAAATGACTTAGTGCTGAGCCCAGTACCTACTGAAGTAGAAATAATGACATAGGACTTAATTAAGGTAATAATTGGACTATGGTGAGGTAAAGCTAGATGTGGTACAAATTGTTAAACATCATTTTCATTATAACCATCCGTGAGTATAGCACACATTGAATAATATTCATATTTGTAAACACTGAAATTTTAGAACTGGGAATTACCTTGAAGACGTACTAGTGATTCCCTTCACTTATAGATGTACTCAACATTTCATTCATCCAGCAAATATCTGAGAAATCTTACTAAATTCCAGGAACTATGTTAGACACAAGAAATCTACCAAAGAATGAAAACAACCACTATTTGTAGGCCCTGATAAACCCTTCTCTCTAAAAGTCCCCAGTGTTAATAAGGTTCTTACTATCACATCATATGATATTACCCACTACTACTCCTTTCTGCAATCATCTATAGATTTTTACCTTATTAAATAGCTTTTACTATTAATAGCACTACTCTGTCATGCTTTTTGGTGTTTTAATAACAAAGTACATAATCTTTCAATATTGATTGCTCTTAGAACCTTAAACTACCCCTACTTTGAATGTGTTTTCCACCTTACTGCAGCCCTTGAGGTACATAATGTTCTAGAATTTGACACTAGAGATATCTAATACCTTTTCATAATCCAAATATCAGATATCAATTTCAAATATCCTAATTTCTATCATATTCCATTTTTCCATATCAGCACCGCAACTGAATTCCAATAATTTCTCAGCTCCTCTAGAACATACCATCCACTTATTTTCCCAATTTCCTCAGCTCTTTTCCTTTGTGTTTTTATTCTTCCTCTATACAACCTAGATTGCACTGTGCACCATTACAATCACTTTTTTGCATAATCCTCAATGCATTTCTCTGAAAATAAAAACAAAAAAATAGAAAATTCCACATATCCTCAGCCTATGCTTACACGGCTAAATGTCACTAGAGGAAAAGAAAGCTATACTAATTCAGGTCACTTTATATTACTGATTTTTTAGTCTCAAAAAGGCTACCAAACTTCCCTAGACCATACCATGTTTTCCTAGTTCATTTTACTATTCTCCCTGAAGTATATTTCATGTCTTCTCATCCCTCTTCAAAACTCCAACCCCTTCTCTGCCACTCCACTCTCGCTTAATGGCTTTTTTTTTTTATTTTGTAGAGAACATAAAAGCAATGAGAAGAGGGTTCCTAGGGCTCTCACTGCCACTTACCAACATACCACTGATCTCCCTTTGTGATTGTACTGTTATCATACCTGTATTTAAAGATATCATCATGTGTTTAAAGCTAATGTTAACCCTTTGCATTCACTAGCATCGAAAGTGTCTAATTTTCTCCAACATGTTGATCCAGATATTGGCTCCTTCTCTGTTCATATTCGTTTACTCTCTCTACTACATTATTATCATAACATACAGACATATAGTAATACTTCATTATTTATAAAACAAATGAAATTCTCCACTTACTGTGCCTTTCCCTTTTCCTTTCTAAGGAAACACTCCAAAGAATTATTGGCAATGTTTTTCCAACTTATTTTCTATGACACCTGGCAGGAAATAACATTTCTTCTTTCCTGAAAAACATTTTCACCTGATAGATACAAGAGCTCTTTTGCTACCTCCCTGGCCTATCTTTCTCCATTTCACTTACTGGCAATTTACTATTTCTCCAAAATCTGTAATTTATATGGCCCAAGGATCATCCTTCAGAGTTTTCTATTCTTTATCTGATCTCATATATTTAGATAATCAGATATAATCTTTTAAATATAAGCCAATGTTTCTAAGACATTTTTTTCCATTAACATCTCCCTAAGGAGAAAAATTAAATTCATGTTCTCCCTAATGAAATTAAATATCAAAAATAAGAGTTTATTAGATAGGTTTGAGCTATATGGGCCTACAAATCATTGCAATATCTAAGATTTTCCCACCTCCAAGAACCAATTTTCACTTCCTTGAGGGAGATAACATCCCTACTGAGAATGCATACTTTAAACTTTATTTATATTCTGATGAATCCCAAATTTATACTTCCAGGAAGAACCTCTGATCTGAACTCTAGACCCAATGCCTAAATGATGTCCTTACTTTGGGTATACTAATATTCACAAATTGAAAATGTACCAAATCAAAACCTTGATGTATATGTTCACTCATCTAAAGTCTATCTTTTTTTTCCCCCTGAAATCTTCCTTTGCTCAAAAATGATAACTGTTCAATTGGTTTGGAGCCAAAACTTTGAGAGCATCTTTGATTCTCCCCTAATATCAGCATGTCCTGTGGGATCTAACTTCACAATTTATCCACAATCCAACCACTTATCATATCTATTACTAATTCACTTGTATTCACTTCCTCAGCTGGGTTATTATAATACTTCCTAGTGCTCTTTCTGATTTCTTCCTCGATATCTACTCACCCAAGTCTATATCCTAAGTGGTAATAAAAAAAAGTCATATTATAACTAACTCTAAGTCTTCTAATAGCATCCCATCTCACTCACAAAAGTGCATAAACTAGCCTACAAGAATTCACATCCTTTTCACTTAAAATTACCTTTCTGATCTCACTCTGAGCACTCATCCCATTGCTCTGGTCTAGCCACACTTTCATCGTCCATGGCTTTTAAATACACAAAGCAGTTCTCCATTCAAGGGCAACGAAATGTATCCTCCCTTTACATAGACTTCATGCATTTCCATGCATCGCTCCCTCAATTCATTCTGTTTATCCCCCAAAAAATCATTTTATAAATTCTTCACTGACCTCCTATTTAAATTAGGAGTCCACTCATCCCAACATACCATATCCTTTTGTCCTGTTTTTATTTTTTTCTCTATGATTTTTATCACCATCTGTCATGTTCTTTACCTGATTATTTGATAAATACTTATGTCCTCTTCCATGAACTTAACTCTTTCAAAGTCCAAGATATTACTCTGTTCACTGTTGTATCCACAGCAGGATACAGAGAGCATTATAAATAAGATCCTCAAAAATATGTTGGATTAGAGGTCAGGAAGATGGTGGAAGGCCAGGTGACCCCATTTCGGGGAGTCCCCTGAAGTGAGCTCAATTCCTATAAAAAACACTACGGGAACACTGTAAGCACCCATGAAATCAGCCTGAAATGTGATGTTTTGCACTTCTGGAGCATCAGCAAAGATGTAGAGTGGAGTGAGAGCGATGGAAGGGATATCCAAAGACAAGGGGCACCGGGTTGGAAGCTCACAGAGGCGACCCATTGGAAGGCAATACCCCAGCACGAAAGTGCTCTTTGTTTGGGGAACAATAGCAGATTATGGTCTGATTCAAAGCAAACAGAAATGGAGTGCCTGAGGGGCAGCCAGGGAAACGGGGATATAGATCTGCAGAGAGAAAGTGCACCAGTGCCGCAGGAGGGAACACGGGGGAACGGGGGAACGCTGCTGAACCGGCGGATCGGAGTCTATTTTCCCCCCGCTTTTTTCCGTTTTTTTTTTTTCTTTCCTCCGCTGCTTTTCTCTGCCACTTCTCTCCACCCTGTGGGCCAGGCACGAACCCTCCAGAGAAGGCAATTTTGCAGACTTGCTCAGGACATGCAGGGCCGCGGGACCTTAGTCCCTCTTGTGTGGGGGTCACCACAAACTCCCTGGGCACAGACAAGATCGCAAGACCCAAAATCAGTTGTGGTTTTCATGGTGCGGGAGCGAAAGGACAAGCAGAGGATTTGGACAGGTTCAAACCAGCGTCTGCGCCCGCCCGGCTGTGACAGGCAGCCAAGGGAGAGGATACAGGGAGAGGCTGTGGGCCCCCCCCTCATCGTCCAGAGGGTTGCTAATTAGGGGCTCTCTCTGGGAAGGAGGTCTGGGCACAGACATCTTGCTCCAACCTGACTTCCTCAGCAGCTGCAAAGAGCCGCAAAAGAGCAACCCCCCCAGAGAACTGAACCCTGACAACCTGGTTACCATAGACTCCAGTCCCTAGAAAGGGGGTGGAGAGACGCAGCCCAAGAAGAAGGGACTGAAAAACAGGGCGGCAGGCCCCGCCCCCAGAAGGCAAGCCAGAAGCACAAGAGGACAACACCCAAAATGTAAAACCCCAACATGGGGGGGGGGGGCAATTTATGAAACTCCTGATACGGCCTCAAAAGCTGTATGCTTTATTGATACAGCTTTTCACCTTATTTGCTTTTTTAACTTTTTTCTATTTTTACTTTCAAACTTTCCACTTTAAACTTAAAAATTCATTCTCACGGTTTTTGTTCTTTTAATTTTTAACCCACTTTTTATCACAACGTGATACTTAATACAACACTCCATAACAATTTTTTACCTTGACATTTTTTCAAATACATACCTGTGTTTTCTGTTGTTGTTGTTGTTGTTGCCTTTCGTTTGTTTGTTTGATCTGTTTTTTTCCTTTCTTCTCTCTTTCTTTTATTTTTTCTTTTAAATATGCATATAGTTATAAGCTTCAAGGTAATCCTACATCCCTATTCAATACTACCCCTATATACAACCAGTTCTAATCTCCCTATATCTTTAGAAAGTGGGTTCCTCCAACAATAATAACAAGACAAACACAGAAGGATCTGAAATACTTTCCTTGCCCACAGGAGTGTCTGCCCTCACCTTCCCAACCTAGTCTGTCAGTGTTTCTATGTAATTGTTTTTGCCTTTGTATTATAAATACTGGTCCTGGGAGTCATTAAGGTTGGGCTTAGCTTTTTGATCTCTTCATTTACTCCTGATGGCCTTTTCCTTGAATGACACCAGAATGGACCAGATGGATCTCATAGATAATTTCAGAACATTCCACCCTAAAAGAGCAGAATACTCATTCTTCTCACGTGCACATGGAACTTTCTCCAGAAGACCACATGCTAGGTCACAAATCAGGGCTCAACTGATAACAGAAGACTGAGATTAGTCCCTGCATATTCTCTGACCACAATGCCGTGAAACTGGAATTCAACCACCATAAAAAGTTAAGAAGAAAAACAAACACTTGGAAGCTAAAGATGATCCTGCTCAAGAATCTGTGGATCAACCAGGAAATCAAAGAAGAACTGAAACACTTAATGGAAACCAATTAGAATGAAGATACATCGATCCAAAAACTATGGGATATAGCAAAGGCAGTCCTAAGGGGGAAATACTTAGCCATCCAAGCCTCACTCAAAAAAATTGAAAAATCCCGAATACACCAACTCTCATTACACTTTAAAGAACTGGAAAATCAACAAAAAATTAAACCAACCCCCCCCAAGACAGGAAATAAAGAGGATTAGAGCAGAGATGAATGAATCAGAAATTAGAGATGTAGTAGAATAAATCAACGAAACTAGAAGCTGGTTCTTTGAAAAAATTAATATGATCATAAACCATTGGCCAAACTAACCCAAAAGAAAAGGGAGAAGACCCAAATTAATAAAATTATGAATGAAATGGGAGAGATCACGACTAACACCAAGGAAATAGAAACAACCATCAGAAATTACTATCAACAATTATATGCCAGTAAGTTTAACAACCTAGACGAGATGGATACATCCCTAGAAACCTATAAACTTACAAGACTGAAACAGGAAGACATTGACAATTTGAATAGACCTATATCTAGTAATGAGATTGAAGCAGTGATCAAAAACCTCCCCAAAAACAAGACCCCAGGACCAGATGGATTCCCTGGGGAATTCTACCACTCATTCAAAGAAGAAATAACACCTATTCTCCTGAAGCTCTTTCAAAAAATAGAAACGGAAGGAAAACTTCCAGACTCTTTCTATGAAGCCAGCATCACTCTAATCCCCAAACCAGACAAAGACCCCATCAAAAAGAAGAACTTCAGACCAATATCTCTGATAAATATGGATGCCAAGATTCTCAACAAGATACTTGCCAACAGGATCCAACAATACATTAAAAAGATTATCTACCATCACCAGGTGGGATTTATCCCAGGGATGCAAGGATGGTTCAATACTCGCAAATCAATCAATGTGATAGAACAAATCAATAAGAGAAGGGAGAAGAACCATATGGTACTCTCAATTGATGCAGAAAAGGCATTTGACAAAATACAACATCCCATTCCTGATCAAAACTCTTCAAAGTATAGGGATAGAGGGAACATTTCTCAACCTCATAAAATCTATCTATGAAAAACCCACAGCGACTATCATCCTCAATGGGGAAAAACTGACAGCCTTCCCTCTGAGATCAGGAACAAGACAAAGATGCCCACTCTCACCACTATTGTTCAATATAGTGTTAGAAGTCCTAGCAACAGCCATCAGACAACAGAAAGAAATAAAAGGTATTCAGCTTGGCAAAGAAGAAGTCAAATTCTCTCTTTGCAGATGGCATGATACTCTATGTGGAAAACCCAAAAGTACTACCCCCAAACTACCAGAACTCATGTAACAATTTGGTAATGTGGCAGGATACAAAATCAATGCACAGAAATCAGTTGCATTCTTATACACTAACAATGAAAATATAGAAAGGGAAATCAGAAAATCGATTTTGTTTACTATAGCACCAAATGCCATAAGATACTTAGGAATAAACCGAACCAAATAAGTTAAGGATCTAAACTCGAGGAACTACAGAACACTCATGAAAGAAATTGAAGAAGACACAAAAAGATGGAAGAGCATTCCATGCTCATGGATCGGAAGAATAAACATTGTCAAGATGTCTATACTGCCCAGAGCAATCTATACTTTCAATGCCATTCCGATAAAAATTCTACCAACATTCTTCAAAGTGTTGGAACAAACAATCCTAAAATTTATATGGAACCAAAAAAGACCCCAAATCACTAAGGAATTCCTAAAGAAGAAAAACAAAGCTGGGGGCATCTCGTTACCTGACTTCAGGCTTTATTACAAAGCTGTGATTACCAAGACAGCATGGTACTGGCATAAAAACAGAGAAATAGACAAATGGAACAGAGTAGAGAGTCCAGATATGGACCCACAAATCTATGGTCAAATCATCTTTGATAAAGCAGTAAAAAATATCCAGTGGAAAAAAGACAGTCTCTTCAATAAATGGTGCTGGGAAAATTGGACAGCTACATATAGAAGAATGAAACTAGACCATTCTCTTACACCACACACAAAGGCAAACTCGAAATGAATGAAAGACCTCAACATGAGGCAGGAATCCATCAAAATCCTGGAAAAGAACATAGGCAGTAACCTCTTTGGCATCGGCCACAGCAACTTCTTTCAAGACACATCTCCAAAGGCAAAGGAGACAAAAGTGAAAATGAACTTCTGGGACTTCATCAAAATAAAAAGCTTCTGTACAGCAAAGGAAACAGTCAACAAAACAAAGAGGCAACCCACAGAATGGGAGAAGATATTTGCAAATGACACTACAAAGGGCTGTGATCCAAGATCTATAAAGAACTATTCAAACTCAACATCCAAAAAGAAGATGAACACATCAAAATATGGGCAAGAGACATGAAGAGGCACTTCTCCATAGAAGATATACAAATGACTACCAGACACGTGAAAAAATGTTCATCGTCACTAGCTATCAGGGAAATTCAGATAAAAAGCACACTGAGATACCACCTTACACCAATCAGAATGGCCAAAATTAACAAGTCAGGAAACAACAAGTGTTGGAGAGGCTGCTGAGAAAGAGGAACTCTCTTACACTGTTGGTGGGAATGCAAGTTGGTACAGCCACTTTGGAAAACAGTGTGGAGATTCCTTAAAAATTTTAAATAGAGGGTGCCTGGGTGGCTCAGTGGGTTAAAGCCTCTGCCTTAGCCTCAGGTCATGATCTTAGGATCCTGAGATTGAGGCCCACATAGGGCTCTCTGCTTGGCAGGGAGCCTGCTTCCTCCTCTCTCTCAGCCTGCCTCTCTGCCTACTTGTGATCTCTCTCTCTGTCAAATAAATAAATAAAATATAATAAAAAATATTACTTAAAAAATTTAAATAGAACTACCTTATGACCCTGCAATTGCACTACTGGGCATTTACCCCAAAGATACAGATGTAGTGAAAAGAAGGGCCATATGTACCCCAATGTTCATTGCAGCAATGGCCACAATCACCACACTGTGGAAAGAGCCAGGGTGCCCTTCAACAGATGAATGGATAAAGAAGATGTGGTACATATATACAATGGAATACTACGCCTCCATCAGAAAGGATGAATATCCAACTTTTGTAGCAACATGGACTGGATTGGAGGAGATCATGTTGAGTGAAATAAGCCAAGTAGAGAAAGTCAAGTATCACATGGTTTCACTTACTTGTGGTGCATAAGGGGTAATATAGAAAACAGGAGGAGAAGGAAAGTAAATGGGAAGTAGGGTAATTCAAGGAGAGAAACAAAACATGAGAGAGTTTGGACACAGAAACAAACTGAGGGACTTGGAGTGGGGGGTGGGGGGATGGGAGAGCCTGGTGGTGGGTACTGGGGACACCTATTGCATGAAGCACTGGTTGTGGGTAATGGGCAATGAATCTTGGAACACTGAAAAAATAAAATAAATTTAAAGTCAAAAAAATATGTTGGATTAATTACACGAACTGAGAAAGCAAATTATGTCTGTATATACAATTAAAATATATAGAAATAAATGAAGGCAAAAACAGATGAAGAAAGAAAGCAGTATAGAGGAATAAAGGAAAAGGGGTATAAAGAGAATGAGAAAAATAAATAGAGCAAAACATTTTTAGAATAAAAGTTCTTCTTTTAGAAGATAAAATATATAGATACACACCAATTATATACTATGGTAGCCTTTTCAGAAATGTTTAAAGGGGTTTTTCAAATAATTATAGTAACTCCAGTCTAATTATGAGATGAACTTCAGACAAACCCAAAATGAAGGGCAGAACACCTGACTAGCCCTCCTCAAAACTGTTAAGTTCATGAAAAATGAGGAAAGACAAAGATCTTTTCACCGACCCAAGAAAACAAAGCAGCCCTGACAATTAAATGCAACATGGTATACTGGAATGACCTCCTACAGGACAAAAAAGGACAGTAACATACCAACATTAGTTTTAGTTTTTGACAAATGTACCACTATAATATAAGGTAACAACATTAGGGAAACCAAAACTGGGTGAGGTCATACAGGAACTCACTGTACTAGCTCTGCAACTTTTCTGTAGGTCTGAAATTACTTCAAAATATAATTTATTTAAAATTTAAAAAGATAAATTGGGATGATGAAAACAGATTGCAATATGCTAGAAAATGTTGTTTTAGAAAGTATATCAAGAAATGTGTCTGATGTGATCTGACCCAGAGCGCAGATGAGTGAAGGGAGAGAGAGAGCCATTCAGATATCTGGGAAAAAAAAGATTCCAGGAAGACAAGTAAAGGCAAAGAATCTGAACTGGGCTCAAAAATCACCTACGATTCTCCATGAAAAGCATGTAAAATGCTACTAGAAACACAGAAAGAACTGAAGAAAATGTTCATTGCTTCTGCTTGTCCATACATATCACACTCGGTGGTTACACAGGTAGTGAGCATAGCATGACACAGAAAGTCGTCAAATGATTATTGTACACACCAAAACTAATGTAACATTGTGTGTCAACTTTGCTTCAATAAGAAATATAAAGATGTATCACTCAGTCGTTTATTTCTGCATAACCTAAAACTTGAATTACTTATTATACACTTAAATAGAAAACAGACTTATTTGCAATAGAAATTTCTAGGCCCAGCTAATTATTAGGTTGTTGTACTTTGATATCTTTTGTTTCTAATTCATATAATAGATGATGAAAAAGCAGTTCTTTTTTTTCTTGGTAATATAAACGCTAAAATAAAAAAAATCCCTCTTTCCAAAATGTATATGTCATACACAGGTTTGTGACTTTAGCCCCCGTACTATCACTTCCTTAGAATTAAAACTATACTTACATAAATTTTAAGCAAGTCCCCTTAAAATATATAAAGAGTCTGAATACATCAACAAAACCATAGGTATCCTTTGTAAATGATGAATACAATTCCCTGAGGAGCCAGAGTAGTCACAAGGCATAATTTATTCCTTTTGGAATCCATGGTCAAAGGTTAGTACCCATGAATCCTAAAAATATAAATGCAATCTGTAATGTTGGCTTTAGTTAAAACCTTAGTCAGCAGAACCACTCAGAAAAGCCTACCATTTAGTGCAAACTTGCAATATTTATACATAACACTGTTGTTTTTCAGTGAGGTTCCAATCTGTTTATATAGAACAAAAGTAATATTAGTAGAGTCCAATAAAATCCCATGGATTTTGAAAAAGCAAGCATAAAAAGCTTACAGAGAAGAAACAGTATTTGCTAAAAGGGTATTTGCTTAAACAGACTATGAAATCTTGCTAAAATATCACAAAATATAATTTACTTAATAGTAATAATGGCTATTTTCATTGATTTACATATTATCTGAAACAAGAACAAGGTGAGCCAAAATATAATAAATTACATCATTCTGTTATAGGCTTTGAATCTCAAAAGTTAATTTTAAAAATTACAGAGGAAAAATAGTATAAATTATGAAACTGTGATGCTCATGGTACATTAATTTATAAGAAGATTTGAACTTTCTTGGGTTATTTAGCAGCTTTTAACTATCACAGATCAAACTAATTACAGATTTTTTTTTTCTGGCTATTGCTTTTCTTTCTCATAAAATAAGGCTATACAAATAAGACATTTAAAAATGAGACCAACTAAAAGCTACTAAAACAATCAGAGCACAAAGATATTAGGAGAATTAATAGGCAAGTGAATGCTTCTAATTCCCTGGGGGACTGATTAGCTTTTGTGAAGTCAAGTTCCATAAAATCCCCTGTAGTTAAAAAAAAAAAAAAAAAGACCCTCCTTTTTTTTCATAACTTTATAATTGTTATAGTGTTTCTCTCAGTGAAAGTTACTGCACATAAATGGATGCCACGAAATTTATACCATTATTAACATAGGGCATCTCAGATCATCATGCAGTAATGGGCTGATAATACTGAAATTTTTTTGGAGTGGAATTAATACTGACTTCATCTATAAAATGATCACTTCACAATACAGTCCCTGGAAAATAAATAATTGTTTAATTTGCTATATTACTATTTCAGGATGAAACAAATCTATAAATACATGTTCTTGCCATAAGTATGTACTTATGGATAGTGAGCAGATTTTAAGACTCTAACGCACTTTGAATTTACCTAGGCCACACTTTTTATTTTGCAGAGAAAGGAATTAAGGTTGTGAGATTTAAATGACTTGCTCAAGGTCACATACAACTTTCCAGGGTAGTAAGGAGATAGACACCTTTTCCTATCACAATATGGTACCTCCCTACCCTATATCCTAGGACGTAATGCATGCTGTATCTTTATTCATATCCTTAACTAGTTATTTGTTGTAGGCGTTATAAATGTTTATAAAACTCTTTTTACTTTATGTTCACATCATAAACTGGCATTTCTATGCACATATTTTGTTCTTAGAAAAATACATCCAATATCTAAAATTATTACATAGTTTTCCTTGAAGACAAGGTTATTTTGGAATTTCTATAATGAGAATGAAGTCCTGTGGGCTGTTAACATATTACTTTTGGTGATAATTGCCCATTTTTCCCAAATATAGGATCTTTTTACATATAACTTGTGGACAATAAAAAGGCCTTCATAAATGGGCATGTATATCATATATGATATTTGATCTGATATTAACAGATTATTACAGCAGGAAAAACTGGTCAAGAAATTTCAATAAACTACTTCTTTGACAAATCATATTTTCCAATTTTATCATGTGTGTTCTAATGATGAGACCAGCAAATCTGTTGTATGATTTTTAAATTAGTTTATTACAAATCATGCAATGTGGAAAGTAGAGAGTAGGAATGCGTGAGAGTGCATGGGGATAGATCTGTCCATCAGGTTAAAGCCTATGCCTTTTCCACTGTTGATAATATGTCCATGGAGGCATTTGTTTGTTTTTAGGTTTATCTCTTTTCAATTGTCCTTCCTTTCACATAGAATCCTCTACTATAAACCACTACTCTACTTAAAACACAGTCACTAAAATTATAGGGCCCCAAATGATCCATTAAAATTTTACTTTGTCTTATTAAGTACTCTGTTATTTTGTTCAAGAAGACAGTTCATGATCTATGAATCACTTTCCTTCATCACATTTCTATCAGATAGTTGAGATTACTCTGAAACAGTTGACAATTGATTCTGTTCATCCTTTCAGTATTTCTCCTCTTCCCAATTTCCACTTTGTTTGACCCGAGGAAATGCATGTGTGTGTGGGGGGGGGTGTGTGCCTAAACCTGCGCACCCACTTTACCATCATGCACAATTTCAACACACATTAGTCTCTCTTAGGATGAAATTTAAAATTATTTAATATAAATTAAATATAAATAAATATATATTTATATAATATATAAATATAAATAAATATAAATTAAAAGCTGATTTCGTTCTATCTGGCCATTGCTTTCTATACAAATGACACCTTGAACATGAGACCAAATAAAAGCTACTAAGACAACCAGAGCACAAAATCCCTGGGAGAATTAATGGGCAAGTAAACTGTCCAAAAGTAAAAAGTCACAGATTATATAAAAGTGCAATAATAATGCTTCAGCCTCTGAATTTAACTAACATGCATTCTAAGTTCCAAGAAACAGACTTTTCCTTTTATAATTTTTCCATGTTGTAAAAAAAATAGCAATAACAATACTCATGATTTAAAAGTTTTACTAATTAATATGCTTTTTAAGCTACTCAAAATCAAGATTCACAATAAAGTTCCAGTAATAAATACAGTATTATAAAAGAACAGAAAAAAACAGATCAATGGAACAGAACTCAGAAGTAGACTTGTACAATTTTAGTCACATATTCTTTGAGAAAGGAATAAAGGTAAAAGAGAAAAGAGTCTTTTCAACAAATGTCATGGTACACTGGACATTCACATGCAAAAAAGATGAATTTAGACTGAGATGTTATATCTTGCACAAAATTTAACTCAAAATGGATGTAGGCTTAAATGTAAAACATAAAACTATGAAATTTCTAGAAAATAAAATAAGAGATAGTCTTGCTGGCCTGGGGTTTAGCAATGACTGTTTAGATATAATACCAAAAGCATGATTCCATTAAAGAAAAAAATCAATCATAAATTGGACTTAGTAAAAAGTGGGAAAGACACAGTTCAGGAAATGTAGAGATAAGAGAACGACTTGTTGAAAATGTTTGCAAAACACTAAAGTGATAAAAGGACTGGTACCTGAAATATATAAAGGAAACTTAAAATTCAACAATAAGAAAACAAGCAACCCAAGAAAATAATGGGCAAAAATATGACTAGACATTACCTCAAATAATATATTCAAATGGTAAGTTAGTATATAAAAAGATGCTTAACATCATGTTATTTTACTATTGCAAATTAAAACAAACATGAGGTATTATTGCATTATTACAACAGCCAAAATCCAGAACACAGTTAATACCAAATGCTGTGAGGATGTGGGGCAACAGGAACACTAAAAAATGTGGATGGGAATGTGAAATGTCAGAACAACTTAGAACATAATTTGGCAGTTTCTTAAGCTAAACATAGGCTTCCTGTGTATTCTAGCAACATCAATTCTACGTATTTTTTTTCTCAGTAAAAACCGTGTCCACACAAAAGCATGCACATGAATGTTTGTTATCAGCTTCACTCATAATTGCCAAAACTTGGAAGCAACAAGAACTCAAGTCCTTGAATAGATGAATGGGCAAACTATGATACATCAATACAACGGCATATAATCCAGAAACAAAAAGAAATGAGCTATCAAGCAAGCCACGAAGCAACATGGAGGGAATTTAAATGTACATTACCAAATGAAAGCAGCCAATCTGAAAAGGCTATCTACTGTATGTTTCCAGCTGTATGATATTTTGGAAAAGGTAATACCATAGAGATGGTGAAAAGATGAGTGGTTGCCAGAGCTTATGGGAAAGGAGGTGGTAGGGAAGAGGAGAAAGATGAACTCATGGTAAACAGGATATTTAGGGCATGAATCTATTCCGTTGCTCTGTCATATATATGACATTATACATTTGTCCAAACCCGTAACACCGTACACCACAAAGAGTGAACCCTAATATAAATTATGACTTATTTAATAATGCATTCATGTTGGCTCATCACTTGTAATAAATGTACCACAGTAATTCAAAACTTGCCAATAGGAGAGACTCTGCAATAGGGGGAGAGGAATGAATATGAGAATCCTATGTACTTCCTGCATAATTTTTCTATACACCAAATACTGCTCTAAAATATAAAGTCTACTAATAAAATAAAAATATTTTTAATGTCCTATAATTTAATCTTTCATCAGTACCCGATGGCATGTGAGGACTGTTTGATTTCATAAGCCATCTTTTTGCAGCGAACTTGAGATGCTATGCTGTAGGTGGATGATTTAGCAATACACTGCTTTTCTCTTTTTCATCCTTTAGAAAACACCTTCCCAGTGTTATGTCATTACTGAGAAATGGAAATAAACAGTAAAAAGCTCAAATGAGTTATAACCCAACCCAGCTCAACACACACTCCTCACACACTTAAATCATTAAAACAATGGATATTACCTATATAGCATAAGTCTTTGTAAAGTCCTGACTTTTATGAAGCAAATGCCGTTATGCTGTCGTCATATTAACCTATAATTTACCATTTCTAAAATTTCATTTCCTTCCCCCATAACAAATATCTGTTATTGTGTGCAATAGTCAAAAGGACACTATACACCTTATGTACACTAATACATACATATCCTCACATTGTATGGCTCTATATAAATATCCTTCCCTTGCTGGTATGTGTGTGTATCCACTTAATTTACAAAGTGAGAAGAAAACACTTTTTTTTAATTTATTTTTTTAAAGATTTTATTTATTTATTTGACAGAGAGATCACAAGTAGGCAGAGAGGCAGGCAGACAGAGAAGAGGAAGCAGGCTCCTTGCTGAGCAGACAGCCCGATGCAGGCCTCGATCCCAGGACCCTGAGATCATGACCTGAACTGAAGGCAGAGGCTTTAACCCACTGAGCCACCCAGACGCCCAGAAGAAAACACTCTTACCTACTTCTCTTCATGTAGCTAATAGTTTTTAGAATACACAAATGACTCTGGTTTAGTTATGGTTAGAAAATAGTGTTGTGCTTATTATTTCCATGTGAAGTCTGCATTATAAAAGCGCAGGATAACTTTGGCATTAATTTTGCTCCAGAATGAGAATGAAGGAAAACCTAACAATTTAATCCAATTACTACTCATAATTTGAATACACAGGCCACGATATGTGTGACTAAAGCATATCCCGCTACCTAGATTTGCTTCTGGCTCAGTTTGGTAAGTCTTCTGAAAGGTTTATTATACAGCTTCCCCAAGTCTTATGTGAAAATTAGGTTTGTGAAGTAATACAATCTACAGGACACTGGAAATATGTCATCCCAGAAACAGGATATTTGCTCGAAATGTTTCTCTGAACTTCTCAAACGTTTCTATTGCTCCTGTCCTGATGTATCATTTTTAACCTCTCTTTCACAGCACTTTCAAAAAATTATCTAAACAACATGGTTTTGCTCCTTCCCTCTGTTTTCCTACATCCTTGTCTTTTCTCACTCTATTCAATGTCAATGAAGTGCCACCCACAGGCCACAGAACAAGAAAGAGAAACCATAATTAGTCCTCCTCTCAAAGAGGATAGGTTTTGGAGTTAAGACACGAAGTAATAGTATATAACATAAAGCGTGACACGTGTAGCAAAAGACTTGCATATATTGTAAAGGGAGCCCTAAATCAAGTATTTCCTTGGCTTGCCACCAATGTTTTGCTTCATTCAGGATTCACTTCACAATTCATCTTCTAGCGCTCTAAGTTCGAAATATTTTCCTGAAAAAAATTACTAAGCTGTCTTCCTTTCTCAGTTTCTGAAATCCCATTTATTTATGCCATTTTCAAAAAGTAAAACAAAGTAAACAAATTATTTGGAAATAAATGATCACATCCAAAATCATGGTAATAAAAATTATGGAAAACTAAAACCTCATCTAACACATTCAATGGTTAAGAATACTTTAAGTAAGCATTTTCACTTAATATGTGTATATTCATGTATTTTAAAGCTAGAGGTAAGAACTAGATTTTATTTTATAAACATGAAATACCCCTATTTTCTACTGCCCACTCTATTCTAGGTATGTTTTTCTTCTATTCCGATTCATTTCCTTCATGCAGTGAGATCACTCATTCTGTGTTGTATTCCTGTGCTGCTCCCACATTTAACAAGGTTTTCTTAGCTTTTCAGGTTCAATGAATTTGTGAAAGTTTCAGTTATGTGAGCATTTCCAATCTTTTCGTTTAAGAAAAACCAAGGGAATTGAGGTGGTTAGGGGCTGCAGGGCAGCTGACAACTATTACGGGTAAAAAAATATAATAATAATATAGTGCTTGCTCTGCTAAGAAAAGTAACAAGGGACTACAAAACTAGGTTTTCAGTTGAGTAGAGAAATATCGACTCCACAAAAGCAAGTAGAAGACACAAAATACAGAACATTTCAGAGAGCAATATTTAGAGATTAGGTCAGCCTTCAAGTCATTTACTACAAGCCAACTAAATTAACCAGAGAAGACGAATGCTACAGGGGAGAACACCAAGATTTTATCCTGTAAATGGATGGTTTAGTGATAAACTGTTCTCAGTCTTTTTAAGGATACCATCACAATATCAGTTTATCTTACTGGAACTATAGAGATTTATTGAGAAATAGAACATTAATAAAAGTTTATTGGTTATAAGCTTTTAGCAAACTTGAATAAGAGTATAAGCGAGAATCTCCACTTTGTATTCAGCATTAAAGGCATATAAAGGTAGGAAAACACTACATGTGAAAAAAGGATGCTCTTTCTATACTTAAAAAAAATCCAAACCTATTGAAATCTATAATAAAAGGCTTATGTGAGTTGTAATTCAATTCAACACACTCCTTACATACTTAAGCTATTAAAATTATGAATAGTACTTATTAAGCATTTGTGTCAAAATGCAGTTTTCACAAAATAATAAGGCATAGGATGCCTGGATGAATTTTTTTTTTAAGATTTTATTTATTTATTTGACAGAGAGAAACACAGCCAGAGAAGGAACACAAGCAGGGGGAGTGAGATAGGGAGAAGCAGGCTTCCCGCTGAGCAGGGAGCCCACATGACCTGAGCCGAAGGCAGTCACTTAACCAACTGAGCCACTCAGGCGCCCCTGATTTTTTTTTTTTTTTTTAATAAGAACATACTTTTTTTAAAAAAAATTCTGACTTTTATGAGGCAAATGCATGGTACTGTTGCATTAATCTAAGTTTATTCATATTTAAAATGGGGTGTTGTTTTGGTCATTAAAAATATTAGAGGTGAAAGGCAATAATAAAGCCGTTTCAACTTGAAAAATGAGACTGAGAACAGTAGGAAATAGAAAGTGAGTACTGAACCAAGCTTGTTTCAGTATTTCAGGCAAGCTGGCTGTTTCAGTGGAGGGAAGGAGTCCCGAGGAGGCTGGCTTTGTTGTGAGTATTTTCCTGTGCTGCCTATTGCTTGAAACATAAGTATTTGATAAAAACTTACTCACCAATGAGAGGAAGAAGACATGGCTTATATAACTAGTTCTGCTATCCCCTAGATCATGGAATTAAGCAATTCATTGTTTGATTATAGGCCTCAGTTTCTTTACTACTGAAAGAAATGGACAAATGTCCTCTCCAATCACTAAAATTTTATGTTCACATAAGAAGTGAAATTTTAAACCTAAATATATCTTTCTTTAATTATATTATAAATTGCTAAGCATTCTTTTTTTTTTACTATTTTAAACAGAAATAGTCTGTGCTTTCTTGAATATTGGATATCCATTAAACATCCTGATGACTTAGATCCTAATCATGACTATTAGCTGAAGTTACTGCCTCTCCTCTTGCATTTAGTTCATTTTACCCTCAGTTTTAAGGAATGCCCGTTTTAAATAAGTAAGGCTTGAGTAAACTTTTAGGCCACGGCGAATGATGAAAGCAAAGCAGCTTCTTTTCAAATCAAAAAGAGAAAAATCAATACTCTGAGCACAGGTAGACGGAACAGCTTTGGCAAAGAGATTTTTGTTGCTTTTTTAAAAGAGGTCTCGGGGCGCCTGGGTGGCTTAGTTGGTTAAGCAACTGCCTTCAGCTCAGGTCATGATCCCGGAGACCCGGAATCGAGTCCCACATCGGGCTCCCTGCTTGGCGGGAGGCCTACTTCTCCCTCTCTCACTCCCCCTGCTTGTGTGCTCTCTCTGGCTGTGTTTCTCTCTGTCAAATAAATAAAATATTTAAAAAAATAAAAATTAATAATAAATAAAAGAGGTCTCAAATGGATATGACTTTGGAATTCAGGGAGTTCACTTCTAAGTGGAAAGCAGCATGCTTAAGAATACAGAGGGATGGGGACTGCTGGAAGAAGGAACAAGTAGGACTCTCCTAAGTACTTTCTGCTTCAAACCTTTTAGATAGTGCTTGTTGGTCACAGGGACTGAATCTTCATAACTTCCTTGGTATTTCCTATTATCACATAAAATATTCCCACAGTATTTTATGTTCGTACACTACAGACTACTGTAAGTAAATATGGAATTTACATATTAATGTGATCATGGCTAGTTGGAAAGTTAACCTAATCTGTATAATTGATGATCTAGGAGATGGAGACAATCAATAACTGGAATGGATTCTGTTGCATAAGGTTTTTCCTGCACGGACCGAGCATTCTGCATGTTAACCCAAACTAAAACTTGTCCTCCAGTGAGAGAGAAAAAGGCATTTTTCCCCTTAATCAGAATCTGTAGGTCTCAAACTTCAGTAAAAGAATATGCATAGTGGTTCTACCCTTAGAATAATCAGAAGTTTTGGTGTGAGGTAAGTGTTAAGATTCCCGTGAATCTAATTCAAAAATCTAACATGCTTGTTATGACAGGTACCAATCTGGTTAGACAAATAAAAGGTAGTTACACTCTGGAACAGGGCTGTTTGTGCGGGAGTGAGAATGTGTATGTGAAGAGATATAAAGTAAAAGGAAAGAGGGAAATAAATCCACCACGCAAAAACTGGAGAGCTATTTTAAATCAGAGATGCTGGGGCGCCTGGGTGGCTCAGTTGGTTGAGCGACTGCCTTTGGCTCAGGTCATGATCCGGAAACCCGGGATCGAGTCCCACATCGGGATCCCTGCTCGTTGGGAGGCCTGCTTCTCCCTCTCTCACTCCCCTAGCTTGTGTTCCCTCTCTGGCTGTGTTTCTCTCTGTCAAATAAATAAAATCTTTAAAAAAAAAAAATCAGAGATGCTAATACTTGGTGATAGAAGAGAATTGGATTATAACAACATATAATCTTTCCTGACCTTTGAATTTACTCTTGTGTTCTCACCTAATAAGTCAACAGAAAATGACTGCAGAAGTGACAGGAAATAGCTATATGGTATTGGACACAGAAACAGAGGTAAGTATAGCCAGGAAGAGATCAAAAAATAATATAGAAAACTACTGTCTAGTTATCAATATATTTAATGCTTCCTTCAGTATCTTTATTTTCTAATAAATACTTATACCTGATTATGGAATATATCTACAAAATTCCTGTTATTAATATAAAAATTTTTAATGATATCACGGAAGTTACTGAGTATTCATTCATTAACTTATTGTGCATTCTAAGAATTACTGAACAAATTTTTACTTATGTAATATGACAAATCCACAACCAATACAAGGCTAGACTAAAATTTTAAAAAAAAAGGTACAGAAGGAAGCACTAGGAGGCCATCATGACAGTTGAGGGGTTTTAGGTAACACACAGAGATAAGGACAGGGCAGTATCAGACTACTGTGCCCCTATTTCATCATCCACAAAACACGCACACAGACTTACAAGAGGAAAGGTGGAAATTAGCAAGATAAATGTACAGGTTCGGCAATGCTGCCACAAAAAAAGAAAATGGAGTAAGATTGTTTTATCTAAAACAGGACTCATTCAAAACTCAAAATGCTTTCCTAAGTGTTAGGGTTTCTCTTTTACCAAGGAGAAAGAGGAAAAAATATAATAAGTGATATTTTGAAAGTATACTTGACTATAAGCACTGTGTCACAAACCATTTAAAAAGGATACTATAAAAATCTAATTTTAGGGATTTTTAGAGAGTAAAATAGACCTCCAAACTTCTATTACCCCCAGGCCTGCCAAACAGGGCATCTCACAAAATCTTCATTCCCAAATGCTTAATCACATTTGATTTGATTGATAGAATAATTTGGATGGTCCCTTTCAATACTTTCAAGAATCTCAATGAATTGCAACTCATTAAACAGGTTAAACCTGTTTTTAACTAGAATTTTCTATACATAAAGTTTTTAAACGAGTGGCTTTTTATTGAGCCAGAGGAAAGAAATGTATTTCCTTTCAGATTTTACCCAAAAAAAAAGCATACTAAACTGCTACATTTTTTTCTTTATCTCTAGAATATCCCTGAGAGAAGGAATATGAATGGTACATTCACTTCCATATCCCAGCTGCTTCAACAGTACTGGCAAAATGGTAGATTGAATGTTGTTCAATGAATGCATCAGTGAATCATGAAGCAGTACCCGAGTGTATAGGAAGGCTTCAAAACCATGACTTGTGAGGGGTTAACGTGAAGGGAAAAGTTCCAGATTCTCAAGTCTGGTATTTGAGATGGCCCTAGTGACGTTACAGAAAAAAGAGCCTAAAAATAGAAAATAGAAAAAAAATTATGGGCGCTTGGGTGGCTCAGTGGGTTAAGCCTTTGCCTTTGGCTCAGGTCATGATCTCAGGGTCCTGGGATCAAGGCCCGCATCGGGCTCTCTGCTCAGCGGGGAGCCTGCTTCCTCCTCTCTTTCTGCCTGCCTCTCTGCCTACTTGTGATCTCTCACTGTCAAATTAATAAATAAAATCTTTTTTAAAAAAATTAAAAGAAACAAGTTTGGAATTAACTATATTATAACAAACAAAGCAGTAAAGTATAGAAGTGAAATGTTCTACCAGTCAGTGGGAAAATCCAGAGGAATTTCAATAGCTACCGAAACAGATTCTGGAGTAAATTTCCTAGATTAAGTACCACATCCCTGAGGTAGATGAGCGTGAAGGGCAGAGAATATAAAGAGAGTGGATTGCTGCTTTGGAGACACACACACACACACACACACACACACACACACACACACACACAGTGGGGGCTGGAGGGAAAAGGAGATAAAATTTTAAAAGAACGGGAAGGAATAAAAGGAATTTTAAAAAGTGTCATGCAAGCCATAAAACGAGAATTTTCACAAGGAGAAAGTAGTCAACTCCATCAACTGAGTTGGAATCATGGAAGGTCTGAAAGAGTCCTCTCTAACCTCTCACCCACAGCGTGAGTCAGAGGCTGACTAATCTAATTGAATTGACCCTTTGGGTTGAGATTTAATTTGGTAGCTCTGTGAAAACTATTATACTTTGGGGAAATTCAACTGATTAAGTGTGCAATCTCTACTATACCGAATCATTTTTACATGCTTACAAATTTTATATTATCTGTTATACTACCTTGAAACTTACGACTTACTTAATACAGCTTAGTAATAAACACATCAAAATCTTCCATATATACAAAGAGTCAGATATGCTCATAAGTACCCTTCCTAAATGTGCGTTTTACCAGAACTAATATCAAGTTTCTTATATAAATCCAGCCAACCCTCTAGAAATATGTGATATTGCTTTTCCCTCTACTGCTAGGAGTAAACCCCACATTTCCCCCTTCTTCACCAGCCAGTGTCTCCTGTCAATGTGTTTCCCCCTGGCCTTTTGTGTGATTTACTGTCTTCCATTCATTATACAGCAGCTACTCTTGCATTATTACTTTGCATTGAGCTTTCTCCCTCTGTCCTGTTTGCTGGTTGCTTTCCCTCTTCACTACATCTCAACTTTTTCACCTCTCATTATCCTTCTCCTGTCAGTCTCATTCAGCGTCTTTCCTCATTCTCAAGTCCCATAGCTGTAATCCTCTTCAATGTTTGGTTTCCTGATTCTGTATCCTTTCTCTCCCTTTGGTTTTGGCTACACCGTTCTGTTTTATGTATTTACAGTGCATTTCCTTTAATCATGCTACTTATTAAAAATTGCAGCAGGCCTGAAGTTTTACACATCAGATTATATTAGTGCTTTCCCTCATTCCATTTTACTACTGAACTTACTTCCCTTACATCACATCACCTTACTGTTTGGGCATTTTACTGCTTTAAGTCCTCAGTCTTTGTGGGTCCTATGAATCAACATCATTTATTGTTCTAAAGCAATTTACAGTAGTCACTAGTGAATCGCTCTTTTTGGCTACTCCAGGGAAAGACTATCTATTTTTTTTTTATTATTTCTTGTTTTCACTAAAGAAAAATCACTCGGTGCAGAAAGTAATATAAAAAATAAAGCCCAGATTTATTACACGTCAGTAATCCTGGTTTTCCCTCTTTTGTTTTTTAGTTGAAACAAAAGAAACAAAAACTCAGAAAAACAATTATACCCTCTATTTTTTCATTTTTTATTATGCACCCGAGGCTGTGTCATCATGACATTAAAGCATGAAAAAAATTAAGTTCAATTACCTGTTTGATGACACCTTGGTAAATGTCAAAATTTTCCTGACTAAATCCAATTTTTATTTTAGAGTGGAGGCAAATCTCTGCATGCCAGTAAACAAAATTAAAAACATATGGATCTCATACACATGTCGATATGTGAATATAACCTTTTCCAAATAAATTATTAGAAGACTAATTAAGACAACTTAATATCAGTATGTTTTCCATTGTCTCCACATCACCATTCATCCATTTCCTAGTCTCTAAAATAAAGGCTTGAACAAGTTTTCTATGGTAATTTTCTTTTAAATTCATATTTCTAAGTTGTATCGCAGTTCCAGTTTTATTTACCAAAATGCCAAAAAGAAATAAAAAATATACCTTTTGAATTTCTCTCTTGTCAGAAGAGTTTGTAATCCTAAAAATTTGGTCAGTTAATTCTACAGAAAGCACATCAAAGAATATTTTGCATAAAAATTCCTTAATCTGGGAAGTTTCTATCTAAATTTATTGAGGCTTCAATTTTCCCTACTTCAAAACCAGAATTGCTTACACAAAGTAACAACGGGTTCTTAATTGCCAGACTCAACAGATTTTTTTCTAAATTTACCATTGATCCCATTGTTGTGATGGCTTCACAGTGCATCTTCTGTAACACTTTTCTAGAGATCTTTCTTCTGTTTCTCAATCTGATGGCTCTTTCTCAATACCACCATCTGTCTCTTCATCTACGCATTGATACACTGCCTGTGTATTAATGATTCTTAATGCTGCTGTCTCTACCCTGTATTTCTCAGTTTACTCTCAAGACATTTACCTATATCTGATGGCAAGTCATATTTACATTTTTCACAAGATACTAAAAGTTTAACCTGACCTTACTAGATATCACAATTTCCCATCATCTTAAATCTGTTCCACATCCTGACTCTATCTTCATCAACAGTATTATTACTCACCTGATCACTAAACTAGATCTAGGACTTCCCCCGCTCCACAATTGCTCACTCTAAGTATACTTTAGGGTTACTATTTCAATAGACTTCCAAATCACAATTCCTCTATCTCAGTGGTTACCTTTGTGCACTATCATCACTGATGTTTTCACTGTGTTCCTTCTACAAATCAAAATAAGCATGTCCTTCTACTAATCTTTTGAGTTTCATCCCATGGCTTTGAGAATGAAGAACAAATACCTTTGGATAGTAAGTAAGACTTTACATGATCTGAGCTTTACCAACTCTCCAGGTATCTCCCACAAATACTAATTCAATTTTCTGTCCTAGTCTTTTGGCAAGGCCAAATAATTTCTATTCTTTCTTAATCTTTGTTTATGCTTTGTAATACATTTTCAGTGTTGCTCAAAAATATTAATATCAGATGAAATATTAATATCAGATGAAATATTAATATCAGATGAAATATTAATATCAGATGAAATATTAATATCAGATGAAAATCAGATGATAAACTCTTTATTATCCTCTATAAATGCTAAGGTAGTTAATTTACTTCTTTTTTTTAATACCTTGTACACAGCTCTAGAAAAGAGTATTCAGATAAATTTGTGTGCTTTTAAAACATCAAGTAGGGGCAAACATCTGTATTAAATGTGCCTTGCCTTTTTTCTTTATGTTCTTTTCTTCTACCAGACATACATAGATTTTTACAACTCTTCTTCAGTCATAGGGAGAGAGAACTTTTGTTATATTTGTAAGCTCTAGAAATTTATAATGGGAATCTTCCCCTTTCTCTGAGTTATACGTAAAAACTGTGACTAACTGTGATTTTATCTTATCTATTGATGCTAGCCATTGTTAAGTCATGCATCATCATATTCAGCCAAAATTTGCCAGGAACTTCACGAAACAATGACTCATGAGTATTTTTCATACTTGAGTAAGGACTGCAAATGCCATGTTAAAAGTCAATAGACGTCTTCACTATAGGAAATCTTAGAACTATTACTATACTGATGCACATTTTTAATTTTTAGAAGTATATAGTACAGTGGTTCACAAACTTATTTCACCAAAGATTTTTAATAACAAGTATTACCTACTACCAAAAGAATGTCTAGCAACTGTTACCATGTATCAAACCAATACCAGTTTTGCAAATGCTGATCTAATTTTCATCTTTTTAAACTGTCAGAAGATATTTCCTATACTAACTCGATGAGTGAGCATTATATGTTATAAGAAGCTAAACTTACACAAGTGATAAAATGATCAGCAACACTCTGGAGATTCCAAAAACAACTTAGAACATAAGAAAGCAGAAAGCCCCTAGCTGGTCAGGTAGGAAAAAAAAAAAAAAGTGAATGGACTCAGTTAACCACCGTTTGACACATGACGTCTAAGACCCAGAGATGTGCGATCCACTGTTCTCAGTGGTAACAATACAATGGTACTGCAAACGTGGTCTCTGGCCTTAGTAACTCTGAGTTTGGAATCCGATTTGTAGCAAGAAGTTGGAGATCACAAGAGGAATTAGTTATATGAATAAATGCTAATGTTGAGGAAAGTGTATATCAAATATAATCTGTCATCTAAAACCTTTCATAGCATTAATTTCAAGCTAGACACCTTCAAGTAGAAAATTTTAAAACCAACTAAAGCAAATGTTAAAGAAACTGGCCTTACCTAGAAAAAGGGACAAGGCTTCTGGATAACTTCCTCTTCAAACAGGATGCCTTCTGCTAAAGTCTTTCTCTGGGAGATTTAGCTACCTGACAGAAGTATCTTTTTGCACCTATTTGGTTGTCATTTTATCCTGAGTAGTATGTTATGGAATCCTATAGCCCTCGTTAGTGAATCCTAAAACCTGAATTCCCAGCCAGCTTAGCCTTTATTCCCTTCACTTGAAAATTCCATTTCAAACATGCTAAAGGAACAATAATAAATGGTCCTATTATTGTGAAAAAGATGTATTTTAGACTTAATTACATAGATTATATATCTTTGAATGATTCGTCCTAATAGAGAGGTAATATTTCCTTCAGAATGCATGTTCTTCCACACCAAAACTTTAGATTACTTATCACTGGGTTTCATACCCATTCCATTCTCTCTTGAATGATCTCTCTAGATGGAAGAGGACTACAACAAAGATTAAATTTTTACAACATAGAAAATTATGTAGATCTTGGTAGGAGAGCTTTATTGGGGTTTTGTTTTCCCTTTGTCTTTTGTTTAAGCCAGAATTAATATTACAGTTATTAACTTTAAAAAAAGGCATGCCTTTCTTTATTAGTAAAACTTACATATAAATTAAGATGTTCATGAAAACTGTTAGAGAAGCTATATGTTATAAATTTATTTAGGGTATATATCAAAAGAGATTCTTGATTCATACTGGTTAAAGCACAAAGGAAATAAATTTGATGAAGCAGTCCCTATGATATTGTATCTTCTGACATGAACTTCAACTTACAGTACTTGAAATCTTTAAGAATTGGTTTTTCAAGAAACTGTCAGTGTATGTGCATACTGAATGTGTTCATACACTTTGCCCATATATGTGTATATATGAATGTGTTCGTATGCTTGAAAACAGCAGATGCAGTTGAAGAGACATAGATACCCATGCCCAAAATAGAAATCTTGAAAAGAAAATATATAGAAGTGGGGCGCCTGGGTGGCTCAGTTGGTTAAGCGACTGCCTTCAGCTCAGGTCATGATCCCAGAGTCCCGGGATCGAGCCCCACGTCAGGCTCCCTGCTGGTAGGGAGGCCTGCTTCTCCCTCTCTCACTCCCCCTGCTGTGTTCCCACTCTCGCTGTGTTTCTCTCTGTCAAATAAATAAATAAAATCTTAAAAAAAAAAGAAAATATATAGAAGTTGTTACATGTATTTAATATTCAGCAATTGTTTTTAATGGCAATCATTTATTACCTAAATAAACTATATTCTTATTTTTTCCATTATTGATATTCTAATAAAAATTTTTTTCACTGTATTCGTATTTTGACACTCCAGATATTTCAATAAAAAAGGATATATGTGAATCAGTGTAGGGAGATAAACGTCCCAGAATATCCAATGCTATTGTTAACAGACAATCTTACTCATAATTGAAATCCATGACATGAACTCTAAAATAAAATTTTATATTAAAGCTTAAGTATAGATACACATGTAATCACCTTCCTTAATAATATACTACAACATCATAATGCATTTTAATTTACAAAGTACTTTTTTGTACCTACTAGCCTGTTATAACTATAGCTCAAAAAATAGGTATACTTGTCAACAAGTCAAAATATGTATTAAATTTAATTTAAGTGGCATACAGTAATATATAAATAAATAATATTGTCTTTAGCCTATACCTAGGAATAGGGCTTGAGTTTTAATGAAATTAAGCAAAGCAATATTACAATAGACAAAGATTTAAATATATTGTTTTTAGTAATTTCTGGATTTTTCATTCTTTTAAGTTTGTATTCTTGACCCAGAATGATACATTTACAAGCCTGTAGCTATTATTTTCATATTCATATTGTACAGGGAATAAGCAAGAAACATCTGAAATGGTGAGTGTGTTTAAGAGCCTCATAGGGACATTTATATCTATCGTCTTAGAACTGAAGTTTATTTTATTTTTTTGTTGCCTCTATTTGTGGCAGTTCAGTACTATGTGAAGACTCAGCCCTAGATAGGCAAGAACCCCAGTATTTCACATAACGTTAAGTCAATTACATATTATTCGTGAACCGTATTGTAACAGGCCTCATTATAAACAGCAATGTAGTGGTTTAACTGCAATGTGCAATTTCCTTCATGGAATTAAATTTATTTGTTTCAGTTCTCCTATCTGATATAACAATGAAGCATCTTATATAAAACTTCTATTTGATACTCCTACAGTTTTTTGCTTTTATGAGAGTAATACAAAGCAAAAAACCTCAAGGTTTCAAGTTCCAAAGAGACTGTAGTTAAGAGAAAGATGACAATAGTTAAAGGTACATCCTCACACTTACTCAGATATCTGTTTTGGACACAGTCTGACATGTCCTTATTATTTTTTTCCCTTGTATCTTAATCCCAAGATTTGAATCTAGCAAGAAACTTATTTTCTTGCTCTCATCTTCTTTTGATCTTATATTTCTTCTTCCCACTGTCAGAACACTTGTATAGTCCTAGTGATATAATCCTTTTTATACTGTTTGACATTTTTTAGCTGATTTTCTAGTCTCTAACATCATGTCCTTCTAAGCCATAATTGACAGCAAATCAAATAGATGCTATTTAACTACTTTAATAAAATAAATTTTGATTTATATTGAGCAGCAAATAATCCTTTAAAAATATTTAAAGCCAATAAAATCCTCTATCTTCTATAAATTAATGTGACACTCCTGGGCATCTCCTAGATCCCCAACAAGTACTGAGCAGTCCAAAAATGAGAGAGAGAAAAACAGACCTACAACAGTATAATGCAGTAACATATTATTAGCAAGAATGCATATTTTAAAAAGAAAAAATATGTTAGAAAACAAAACTACAGAAACAGCAAAAACTGTAAAATAGACATAACAGGAGCAACCTACAACACAAATGCCTTTCCCTACCATCTTGTTTTTTTTTTTCTTTTAAGATTTTATTTATTTGAGATAGACCATGAGCGAGCAAGCATAAGCAAGTGAGAGAGCATGAGTGAGTGAGAGAAAGCAGGAGTGGACAGGTGAGAAAGCTGGAAGACGCAAAGGGGAGAGGCAGAGAAAGAAGCAGGCTCTCCACTGAGCCAGAAGCCTGATGTGGGACTCAATCCAAGGACTCTGGGATCATGACATGAGCCAAAGGCAGATGCTTAACCAACTAAGACACCTAGGCACCCCCATCTTGCTTTTGATAGATATTACTACTAGTTCCAGGCCATTTCTGGCATTCAGGACCCTTACTGTTGCCTTGATAAGGTATGGTTAAATGATGGACTCTGCTGAATGAGACATAAACAGTCATAGTATGTGGTACTTGTGGGCAGACACATTTAGGAAGTAGTTCCAATGACAGACATCTACAGAGTATGGAAAAGAAATAAACTTTGGTGTTTCTAACATATTGATATTTTGGAGTTACTGTAGCCTATATTGACCAATATAACACTTTGAAGTCTACTTTTCAGCTCCCAGGTAAAAATATATATATTTTTTCATTGCTTTAGCTGTTTGTTTTGAACCTGGAATCCGTGTATAAAATACAAAGGAAAAGACATTAAATCCATCAAATAATAAACCTCAGAGAAAGGAAACTGTAAAGAACTCTCACAGAATCTCATATTCCTGAAGTGATAAGATCTAACTTAAAAGCTGTATGTTATAAACAATCTCAATCACACCCACAAAAAAAGTCTGAGTTGACCAAAACATTTTGTAACTGATATCATCTATTATTTCATTTTCATGTGCTTACCCATTTATTACATGAGAAAAACTTGTTAAATTGTGAAAAATTGTAGAGATAAACTTCGTAAGTTGTGATAAATCATAAAATAGCATGAAAATTTTAGACATTGTCTAATAATTAGCAGGTGAATCATAAATCTTGTTTCCAGTGCATGAGTTTTTCAGCGAGTTGAGTATTTTGGAACCCTTTCCATCAATAAAGGTTGAATCAGAAAATGTAATAATTCATTTCTTACAAACTCAGACTGAGGTTTTATTATAGATATAATTATAAGCATAAAATAAGCTATAAAATTGCAGAGACCATAAATTAAGATAAAAAATATGCTATATGTGTTAACATTTAAATGCCAAGATGATAGGTTTGATTTATTTTATATACATCAATGAAGAAAATATTTCTAAAAAAAAATCTATATGGTTATATAGATAGAGCTTTATATCTGTGTGGTGAAAATCACACAGACACACATACACTTAAAAGGAAGATCTGTGTGGCACCTAGGTGGTCCAGTCAGTTAATCATCCATCCAACTCAGTTTTAGGTCAGGTCGAGATCTCAGGGTCATGAGATCAAGCCCCATGTCAGGCTCCATGGTCAGCATGGGGTCTGCTTAAGATTCTATTTCTCTTCCTCTGCCTCTCTCACTCATGCTCTCTTGCTTTATCTCCCTCAAACAAATTAAATCTTTAAGTGAATAAATAAAGATCTGTGTATATTTCTACTATAAAAATTCAAAGGGAAAGAAAATAATATGTGGAAAACCATGAAGTCATTTAGTTTTAACATTAAAATATGAAAAAAATGAGGGGTGTCTGGGTGGCTCAGTCAGTTAATCATCTACGTTTGGATCAAGTCATGATGCAGCAGTCCAGGGTTCAAGCCCTAGCATCCCTGCTCCCTGGGGAGGCTGCTTCTCCCTCTGCCCTTTACCCTACTTGTGCACTCACTCACTCTCTCTCTCTCAAATAAATAAAATCTTTTAAAAAATGAAATTGTCATAAGTAAGCCAGTATTTGTCAGCAAGTAATAAAGTTAAGAGTTGATATGTAGGCAATATTTTAGAGTCTTAGTGCTTAAAGAAAAGAGCCTCTGGAGTTAGACTTCCTGGTTAAAATGGCACAGTACTACGTACCAACTGTGTGACCTTGGGAAGTATATTTCATACCCTACCTTATGATTTCTTCATATTACAAGTGGGGATAAAGACAATACCTCTTCTGGGGTGCCTGGGTGGCTCAGTTGGTTAAGCAACTGCCTTCGGCTCAGGTCATGATCCCGGAGACCCAGGATCGAGTCCCGCATCAGGCTCCCTGCTCAGCGGGAAGCCTGCTTCTCCCTCTCTCACTCCCCCTGCTTATGTTCCCTCTCTGGCTGTGTTTCTCTCTGTCAAATAAATAAAATCTTAAAAAAAAAAGACAACACCTCTTCCATATGGCTCATTTGTGGACTAAATTAACTGAGACAACCATAAGCCCTAGAACAGAATGATTGTTCAATATTTATCAACTATTGATAATGGTATTTTTTGAACAGGGAAAAGGTTATGATGAGAGGTGATGCAAAAGAAGATAAGTCTGAATGGATATTTCATTGTGCAAAACTATCTTTTTATATCATACTATAATACTCTTCTAGAGAATATGGGTTATATAATATTCCCATAGAACTGATGATAAGCTGCAACATTTTATGATCAGAATTTTTCAATATTCAAATTTCAGTGGTGTTAATCTTTTTAATTTTTAATAAAAAGAATAAAAATGAAGATCTTGACATTCGAATTAAAATTACACCAAACTGGGGCATCTGGGTGGCTCAGTCTGTTAAGCATCTGCCTTCAGCTGAGGTCAAGATCCCAGGTATGCATTAGGCTCCTTGCCTTTTTTTTTTTTTAATATTTTATTTATTTATTTGACAGAGAGAAACACAGCTAGAGAGGGAACACAAGCAGGGGGAGTGAAAGAGGGAGAAACAGGCTTCCCGCTGAGCAGGGAGCCCATGCGGGGCTCGAACCCAGGACCCTGAGATCATGACCTGAGCCGAAGGCAGAGGCTTAATCCACTGAGCCACCAAGGAACCCAGCCAAAGCAATCTTGAGAAAGAGGAACAAAGCTGAGTTATTATGCTCCCTGATTTCAAACTATATTACAAAACCACATTAATCAAAACACTATGATACTGGCATAAAAACAGACATATAGATCAATGGAACAGAACAGAGTGCCCAGAAATAAGCCCACATTTATATGGTCAATTAATTTACTACAAAATACAAGTATATATAATTGGGTAAGTACAGTATTTCAATAAATAGTGCTGGGAAACTGGAAAGTCAGAAACACAGAGTGAAACTGAACCACTAATTTATACCATACACAGAAATGAACTCAAAACAGACTGACTTGAATGTAAGACCAGACACCAGACACCATAAAATTCCTAGAAGAAAACATAAGCAGCTCCTTGACATCACTCTTGGCAAAATTTTGGATCTGACTCTAAAGGCAATGATAATAAAAGCAAAAATAAACAAATTGGCCTACATCAAACTAAAAAGCTTCTGCACAGCTAACAAAAATATCAATAAAATAAAAGACAACTTTCTGAATGGGAGAAAATATTTGCATATCATATATCCAATAAGGGGCTAATATCCAAACTGTATAAAGAACTCCTACACTTCAGCAACAAAAAATAGGGAACAGGGGAGGCCTGGGAAGCTCAGTCATTTAAGCAACTCCCTTCAGGCTCAAGTGATGATCCCAGGGACCTGGAATTGAGCTCTACCTTGGGCTCCATGCTCAGCAAGGTGTTTACTTCTCTCTCTCCCTCTGCCCCTCCCCCAGCTCATGCATACTCTCTCTCTCTCTGAAGTAAATAAAATCTTTTAAAAAAACAGGCACAGGATGTTAATAGACATTTTTTTCCCCAAAGAAGACATACAGATGGCCAACAGAAGAAAAGGTGCTCAGCATCACTAGTCATGAGGGAAATGCAAATCAAAACAATGAGATATCATCTCACACCTGTCAGAATGGTTACTATCAAAAAGTCAAGAAATAACATAAGTTGGCAAGGATGTAGAGAAAAGGGCATACTCATATATTGTATACTGTTGGTGGGAATGTAAATTGGCTCAGCCACTTTTGAAAACAGTATGAGGTTCCTCAAAAGAAATTAAAAATAGAACTACCTTTTGATCCAGCAATTTCAAACTTTAGGAAACTTACTTAAAGAAAATGAAAACATAAACTAAAAAAGGTATATGCACCTCTCTGTTCATTTTAGCATTATCTACAATAGCCAAGCGATGGAAATAACCTGTATTCTTCAATGGAGGAATGGATAAAGATGTGGTATATATACACACAAGGGAATAGTACTCAGCCATAAAAAGAAGGAAATCGTGTCATTGGCAACCACCTGGATGGACCTTGAAAGTATTACACTCAATAAGTCAGGTGGGGAAAAACAACTAAAAACAAATAAACAAATAAAAATTATACATACAGAGAACAGATTGGTGGTTATCAGGTGGGAAGGGGGGTAACTGAAAAGGATGAAAAGGATGAGGTCACTTGTATGGTGACATATGGTAACAAGACTTTACTGGTGATCACTTTGTTTTGTATGCAAATATCAAATTATGTTGCATACCTGAAACTAATAATGCCATACCAATTTTACTTAAGTTACAAATTAAATCAAATTACACTTAGAGGTATCTATGGAACCAACTTTTTCTACCTGCCTTTTTTCCCCACATTCTATTATTATCATTATTATTATTATTTTACTTTAGAGAGAGAATGAGAATGCAGGAGGAGGAGAAGAAGGAAACAGAAACTTAAGCAGACTCCAAGCTGAGTGCAGAGCCCCATACAGGGCTCGATCTCACAACCCTGAGATCATGACCTGAGCCAAAACCAAAAGTCCAACACTTAACTACCTGTGCGACCCAGGTATCCCTTTCCAGGTTTTATTTTAATGGGCTTCAAATACCTTTTTCTTTCCCCCTTCATTATTCTGATAACCATTTTCTAAATTAATGCAGTCATTTATTTTTTTTTAGTACAGAGACTGTGTAAAGCATTTTCTTTGTTCCTGGAGGCATGAAGATAAACTGGAAGAAATATTTGTTTTCAGAGAGCGTTGAGATATAACTGGGTGAAAAGCATGTAAACACATAATTCCAATATTGCAAGACAACTATTAAAGAGAATGGTTTACAAAGAAAACATAGCCATCTTTCACAGGTGGGTCAAGTAAGGCTTGCAAAGGCAAACATGGAAGGGAGGGAGTTGAAAGCAGTGCTGATTCCTGGTATCAGGAAAAGATCATGCAGGGCAGGCAGTATGAAAGACCAGTGCATGTAAAAATCAGCAAGTGTTGGTACAAGAGGTACAACTGGGAGAAAGTGGTGGGTGCAAGGGCCTTGTACCACCATTTAGTGTTTATTTCCTAAGTTATGGAAAGCCATTGAATATTTTATGGAGTATGGAGAAGTAATCACATTACAGAGATACTGAAATAAGAGTATTGGCAGACTTCAGTATCTAAATGATTAGATACAGAAGGCATAAGAGTCTTCAAAGCCTTGTTGGTTTCTGGCTTGCACTAGGTAGTAACTAAATAGTGTAGTAAAAATATATAATTTTTATATATAAAATATAAAAATAGTGTAGTAAAAAAACAATAGGTTTGCATTTAATGGAAAAGCATATGAAAATCTGTAGACTGTACAATTTGGATTTGTTTCAGTCACTAACTACTTTATATCTTTATTCAGGAAAAATATTTGGTTCTGAAAGCTTACCTGATTAGCTATATATGTACAAAGGTTTATTTAAAACAAAAAAATGCAGTACTCAAAGCATTTTATGAAACACAAGAAGAAAGAACAACAGTTCAACATCAAATTATTCAGTACTCACTAGATCCTTATATGTGCCATGTGATAATTACTGCTGTAATAAAAGAGGATCTGCTTTCAACTCTTAATTTTCTAAACAGTTCAAGTCTGACTTTTTGAGGTAGTAGGGCAGATGGGACACCATCATAAAATGTAATATATAATTACCATTCCATTTCCAGGGGCATGTTGAATGAACTTATAATAGGCCCTGTCTAGGAATTACTCATAAAAGGTTAGGTATCAGATTTTACAGTTGAAGAACCTCATGTAAATTATGGTACAATATACCAAAGTTATTCCCAATACAAAGTCATGCAGAAACTACTGCAGGTTGATAAAATTCCACTTAGTACAATATAGCACACACAGCAAACCAGTAATATAGGGGAGTAGGGCCAGTTGTAATATACCACTACAGAGAAACTTAGTTCTTAAGAGTCTGCTATTTTCTGAGTATAAACCATGTGTCCTTTCTTTCTCTTTAATATTTAGAACTTCCTGTAAGTCTGAAAGTGTTTCAAAATTTAAACAAATGAACTAGTATCTTTGAAAAAAATGGAACAAATTTGCCATGTTTAATTTTTTGTCTGCAGTTAAAAGAAATAGAAGAAAAAAATATGGGAGTTAATTTTAAATTCGACTTCTGCATGTGTTTGAAATTTTTATCACATACTTTCTAAGAAGAACAAATATATTGGGTTTTTTTTTTCTACAGGACATAAATGATCAAGGTTTCAAACTGAGAATATAGAACATATAGCATTCTAAAATGACAATTTTCCAAACTCAAAAAATTCTTTATATTTATATATTAGATTGTTTAAATATATTCATATCCAAACATTCTCAACAGGTGCAAGAATAATACAACCACCTTCCATATACCCATCACCCAGAGACCTTCCAATTGTCCCAAATACTGTTTTATTTTACAGCAAAAGAATCTAAGCCAGGATCATAATGTGCATTCACTGAATGCACATTTTTCTAGTTCCACACAATCTGAAATATTTCCTCAGCTTTTATTTTTTGGCTTTCTTGGCCACAAAATTTTTAGTACAAAGTAGTAATTTG
This sequence comes from Spilogale gracilis, assembly GCA_004023965.1. Taxonomy (NCBI): domain Eukaryota; kingdom Metazoa; phylum Chordata; class Mammalia; order Carnivora; family Mephitidae; genus Spilogale; species Spilogale gracilis. Next base: position 115,098 of record PITA01003978.1, read on the forward strand.
GTAAAATATCTCTCTATGTGTATTTATGGAGTACCACCATTGATTAGATTCACATTATGTGCTGTTGGCCAAATTATCACAAAATTATCATGTGACACCCATTATTGGTGACATTAAATTGGTTTACTTTTGGGGCGCCTGGGTGGCTCAGTCATTAAGCGTCTGCCTTTAGCTCAGGTCATGATCCCAAAGTCCCAGGATTGAGCCCCACATCCGGCTCCCTCCTCAGTGGGGAGCCTGCTTCTCTCCCTCTCACTCCCCCTGCTTTGTGTTCCCTCTCTAGCTGTGTTTCTCTCTGTCAAATAAATACATAAAATCTTTAAAAAATAATAACAAAAAAAATAAAAACTTGGTTTACCTAGGATGGTGTCTGCCATGTTTCTCCAGTTATAAAATGAATTGTTTCCCAAACCTATTCCCATTGTAATTAATAAGTGCTTGCTGGAGTGCCTGGGTGGCTCAGTTGGTTAAGCGTCTGCCTTCGGCTCAGGTCATGATCCTGGAGTTCCAGGATCGAGCCTTGCATCCAGCTCCCTGCTCAGTGGGAAGCCTGCTTCTCCCTCTCTCACTCCCCTCTCTCGCTTATATTCCCTCTCTCACTATGTTTCTCTCTGTCAAATAAATAAATAAAATCTTTGAAAAAAAATAAGTGCCTTGTTGCAGGATATTTTGAAACTATGTAAAATCGCATTTTTCATCCTATTCTCACCCACTAGTTTTAGCATCCATGGATATCTCTTGTATGCTTTAATCACTAATATGATGGTTGCCAAGTGTGATTTTCTAATTTAATCTGTTATTTCACATTTACTAGTTGGTATTATATGGCAAGCAAGAGATTTTACTCCCTTCTATTTATTCTTTTGTTTTTGATATTAGTGGTGACCCACAAATTTCTATTTTACTTAATAGATGAAAAACCATTAACAGTGGTATTTTCATACTCAAATTGACCTCAATTTGATAGGTGGAAGTTCCTTGAAACTGGCTTCTGTGTTCTTAAAGTGCCTCCATCATTTTATGAGTAATTTCTTACTTTTCTCACAATATAAGGTATTTCAAGTCTAAAGTTTTCTTTCTTTACTTTGGCCTTGGAAACAATGATTTCCCAAGGTACTTAGAAACCATTGTCTGAGTTCTAGATATGCTAACTGTAGTCCCCAGGTAGACTCAGAAGGAGAAAGATGGGAGAGAGGAGGGGACGGAAAGAGAGAGAAAAAAAAAGAGACTCTTCTTTTCTTTGGACATATATTAAAGTATATTGTTGATGTCATGTGATTTCATCTCTCTACATATTGAAGGATATAACCCAAAAAGCATGAAATTTATACACACACACACACACACACACACAGATTTCATATAATACCCAGTACATAAAAATGCCTTTTTGAAGTTGATATATTCAGATCAGTTTCTATTAAAATGTCTAAGTTTTATTCAGTGTTATACTTCTTAAGTCTCATAAGTCCTCCAATTTTTTTTTTTAAATTTCATCATCTCCTAAAGAATCAAGACTTAATTGTGCCTGACGAAGATTTTAACCTTCCCTTCAGCTTAACAAAACTTTAGACAGATTTTTTTCCTGAGTATAGACTTCTGACTGCCCTTTCCTTGGGGAATTTACTTTAGACAACCTGCTATTGCATATTTTTTCTCTGCCTCTTTGAGATAAAAATCTCAATCTCTTGCCAGTTTTGCAACCCAATAATGTCTTTCTAGAAACTTGGGAGTCCATTCCTTCAAAATGTAATTATCAGGGAAGATAATGTCCCTGTGGCCTAGTCTCCTTGGGAGGGCAGGAGTTAATTAAGTACCAATTAACAAACACCTATGGCCTAATGACACTACCCAACTTCCCCGATAACATTCTCCACTACTTTTCACTAGCTCACCTTAATTCTGAAAACTCTTTTATTTCTGCAGAGCTGAGTTCAATCTCTCTCTCCCCCTAATGCAATAGTCTTGAATAAAATCTCCCTTCCCTATTGACTTACATAGTGCAATTTTTCTTTCACAATAAGCTTGCCCTCCCTTCAACACAGAATCATGTTGGATTCCTCACATATAGTTTATATCTAGTCCCTCTTGGTATGGACTGAACATTTATGGAACCTCAAAATTCATATGTCAAAGCCCGTTAACCCCTAATGTGATGGTATGTGGAGGTGGGGCCTTTGGGAGGTAATCAGGTTTAGATGAGTCATCAAGGGTAGAACTCATATGACTGGATTCATGTCCTTACAAAAAGAATCCAAGCAGAATGCTGTCTTCCAAGTGAAGAAGCACTATTTGCAAGCCAAGAGGAAGGTCCTTACCATAATCTGGTTTTGCTGGCACCCTGATCTCTGACTGACAGCCTCCATAATTGTGAGAAATGTGTTTCTGTTGCTTAAGCCATCCAGTCATTGGTATTGTTATGGCAGCCTGAGCTAAGTCACCTGTGTTTTCCGTACAACTGAAATGAGCCATAAATTCCTGATCATATTTAGGTCCAATCTATTAATTAGAATAGTTCATAGGTGATTCTATTTTACCAATACAGGGAGAACGTACTGTGAACTGAATTTTGTCCTGCAAAAATTCACATGTGCGAAACCCTAACCCCAATGTGACTGTATCTACAGACAGGGTCCTTATAGAGGTAATTAAAGTTAAGGCTGTAATCCAATAGGACTCATGTCCTTGTAAAACAAAGAGACACCAGATATCTACACACAGAAAGAAAAGGCCTCAGGCAAATGAGCAAGCAGGTAGCTGTCTGGTAAGCAAAGGAGACAATCACATTCAAGTCAGAATCACCTAGAAAGCTTTTAAGACACCTGATACCCAGGTGGCACCCAGAAACTCTGGGGCTAGCATTCAAACATAAGTATTTTTTCATCAACTGAACTGGTTTATAAATCACATGCCAAAATATTCATAAAGTACATTGTTTAATGCATACAAGTGAAACCTAGTTAAGATACAGAACATAAAAAAAAAAAAAAAAAGATACAGAACATTTCCATCACCCAATGGAGTTTTTCCTTGCCTCTGCGTAAGATGGATTCTGGTGATTTGGATAGCTACTAAAAACTTTGTGTAAATATAGCACCTTGAAGGTCCTAAGACTGCTATGAAGAACTAAAGTGATATAATATAAATCTATAAGAGTACAATACTACCTCCAGATACTGTGAACAGGTGTAAAGAAGACTTCTAACCTGCATACCAATTTGCAATAGACATTCATATTGTTTTTAATACTTTGTTTCCTTCCTTTGTCCCTTCTTCCTTCCTTCCCTCTCTCACACAGTCCTATTTTTTCTGATCTCCAGTTTGCTAGCTATTTCATTTTATTACTGTTTTAGCCTATGTTTATATTTCTGCTTTTCCACCCTGTCAATTTACTGATTCTAATGTGCCCTTTAGCTAGAAAACAAACTAAAGAACATTGCATACTTTTGAGAGCCAAGAGGTTTTGTTCTGAATAAAGTCCATGATGTTTAGGGCTTGACACTGTAACTTTTGCATGCCTAAAGGCACTGTTTTATGAGGGGAACACTGTCTTTTGTCGAGTTTTGCTGAGTTTTGTATAGATGCAGAATTATTCTGTGTCGTACTCATGATTTTTAGAATCTGCGACTCTAATCAACTCCTACATTTCTCTCTGCCATCGGGAACCCCACATCTGCTAGCAACAAACTCCGATCTACCGTTAACCTCTTCTCTGAATTTTCTCTCTACTTTCTGGCCTTTATTAACAGCTGCCTCTGAGACCATCTGGCTGTAGCACTATCAAGAGGAAGCTGTTTGGCTGTTCTTAAATCTCAGGGCCAGAAAGAGGAGGTTTGGTGGTGTGGACCAGATGTCTTCTCTGTTGCTCAGTAGTGCTTCCAAACCTCCTCTCTGCTGGGCTATAAAATAAACTCGTCTTAGCCACTCCTTTGGTAACATCTTGTGCTTCTCATCTAAACTCATGATTCATGTACACAATCCCTTTAGTCACACCATTGTTATCGCAGCTAACTTGACTGTTTAGGACTCTCTTGGACGATCACCTCCCATCCTTCCCACTCACTACCAACACAATTATCTGCCATCATCTATATCATCCAAATATCCATTGCACTGACCTCTACATTTTCTCTTCTTTCCAGATTTGATTCCATGGTTTATTATACTCAGATTATTACAAACATTCTCAGACAACTAGTCTCTCTCTTTATCATCACACTTAATTGGTGTACCCTAATCACACTATCCTCAAAAAAAAAAAAATCACACAGTCTCACTGGTATAACTTTAAAAAAATGATAACATATCTCAAGCAACTTACACTGCCTGCTGATCTTACTCTGTACCCTTAGGAAGTTCACTCTATTATATATAAACACAATTTTATCCCTTTTCCTTTGTCTTCATCACAATTTTACCCCAACACATAGCTGATGGCCTTGAAAGTAAGAGATCCTAATATTGAGGCTAGGATTATAGGATCATCCCAAGCAAACCCAGATAAAACCTGACTTTTCGGTGGGTTTCTTTAAATATTTACTTATGTGAGGTTTGTTTGTTTTGTTTGTTTGTTTTTCCTGTACTGGGATTGCATTAAAAATAAAGTCATTTTGTAAAAAATGTTGTAAAGATAATATTCTAAATAAGTGAGACTAGATCCTCATCAGTGGCCTGAGATAGGCAAGTGCTTTGAAAATGTGGTATAGAAAATGGAAAGGGATTTAAGAGCAGTGTTATATAGTCAGCTCTACTGGTAACTGTGTAAATTTCTGTGTCTTTCATAATATCTAAGACTTGGTTCATAACTGGAAAATAAAGATATTGGTCTGAATGATAATTAAGATTCTGTCAAAGCGACGTTTGGGGATTCTCTTTATATAATCGGACTTGGCAGAAGGAAAGCATGAGTCCTGACAACACAATTAGGGTTTTAGAAAACTGTATATTCATCATGAGTTAAAAATTTTGGAATTCATAACATTAAAAGATCATTATATAGAAAAGAACTTCTGTCACTCTGTATAGTATCAGAGATAAATGTTCTCCAATACATTTCATTTCAATAAATTGTTTCATTGTGTTCTTAATTGTGGTGCTCATGATTTACTTTGACAATACCTGGAGGGAGTGCTTATAATCTGAGAGTACTAGAACTTTTCTTAAAAATTTCATGGGCATTTCATATAAGGAAAAAGTGCCCTTGGAGTATCATATAAAATTAGAAACCTAGTCCAATACCCAAATGCTATAAATCCACACATTTTCATTGCAATTCTTGAATTTTGTAAATCAAATCTTATCCCCAATGCATAATATATGCTGCCAGCTACTGCTTCCTATTAATCACAGGTGACATTCCCCTCCAACAAGTCTAACACATTATATCGCATTTGAACATAACAATTGCAAGTCTCTGCAGGTGAATGCAAATAGTGATGGTAAATAGAACTTTAAAAATCCAGAAAAGTACAGAAAATTAGAAATGTACTAAAAGTAGGTTTACTTCTGAATTGGTACGAAAAGTCATTAACAAAGTAACTGCATGTAGATGAAAAGTCTCTGCGTGACTGAAACAGTGATTTAAAAGCTACATACTGGGAGCCTGGGTGGCTCAGTTGGTTAAGCCACTGCTTTCAGCTCAGGTCATGATCCTGGAGTCCTGGGATCGAGTCCTACAACCAGCTTCCAGCAACATGGGTAGTCTGCTTCTCTCTCTGACCTTCTCCTCTCTCATGCTCTCTCTCTCCCTCTCTCTCAAATAAATAAATAATCTTCAAAAAAAAAAAACCCTATGTACCTACTTTGTATTACCTAAGAAATGTAATTTCCATTATTTCAAAGTCTGCTTTCTCAAAAAACTAAAATCAAATATTAACCATTAATCTTAATGATTTTAATATTAGGCTCTGTGGTTTATATTTGGCATATGGTGGGCTTTAAGTTTTTTCTGAAATTGTTACATCTACACAAACTTTATTTTTTTTTAAAAGATTTTATTTATTTATTTATTTGACAGAGAGAGATATCACAAGTAGGCAGAGAGGCAGGCAAAGAGAGGAGGAAGCAGGCTCCATGTCAAGCAGAGAGCCCAATGTAGGCCTTGATCCCAGGACCCTGAGATCATGACCTGAGCTGAAGGCAGAGGCTTAACCCACTGAGCCACCCAGGCACCCCAAACTTTACTTTAATCATAGTATTTTCTGGGGGCACCTGGGTGGCTCAGTCATTAAGCGTCTGCCTTCGGCTCAGGTCATGGTCCCAGAGTCCCAGGATCGAGTCCCATATCAGGCTCCCTGCTCTGTAGGAAGCCTGCTTCTCCCTCTCTCACTCCCCCTGCTTGTGTTCCCTCTCTGGCTGTGTTTCTCTCTGTCAAAGAAATAAATAAAATCTTAAAAAAAAAATCATAGTTTTTTCTGTCCAATTTAACCTTATTCAGTAATCACTCTTATCAATCACGCACATATATATCCACAAATACAAATTTAACTAATCATAAAATCTCTATACTTGTATATACCGCTTCATTTACTGTTTGTTTTTCCCTTTTTAGTAAAATGGCAAAATATCTCAAAACATATCTGTACTAATATATCATTTCTGTCTTAACAAATTGCCACACATTGGTGCCTTAAGACCACAAAAATTTATCTTAAAGTCCTCAAAGTCAGAATTCTGGAATGGATTTTATGGACTAAAGTTGCGGGGGTTTTGTTGTTGTTTTTAAGAATTTCATTAATTCTGAAGGTTTTGAGAGGGAAAAAAAACCTTTCCCTGCCTTTTGCAGCTTCTAGAGTTTGCCCACATTCCTAACCTTGGGGTGTCACTCCATCTTCAAACTCATCAGTGGCTGACTGAGTCCTTCTCATGCTGCATCACTCTAACACTCACTCTTCTGCTTCCCTCTTTCATATTTTTAGGACCCTTGGGATTACATTTGACCCATCCGGATAATTTCCCTATCTGAATTTCAGTTGGTTAGCCACTTTAACTCCATCTCCTATCTCAATTCTCCCTTACCATGTGATGTATTCACAGGTTCCAGGAATTAAGACATGGAAATCTTTAGGGAGTCATTATCCTACCTACCATAACCTCCCACCTTTAATATATGTATTTTAGTAAAATTGCTGTGTTGTTTTTTTTTAAATAAATACTAGCTAATGTTTTTAAATGAAGCTTCTTCAGTACTATGGCAGGCAAACTCCAAGGTGGCCCCCATGACATTTACATCCTGCTGTTCAAACCTTGTGAAATTCCCTCCCTTTGAATGAGGACTAGAGTAGTGAACTGATTCTAACACATAGAATATGCCAAAAGTGATAGAAGGTCACCATACGATTAGGCTACACAAATTGCGACTTTCCTCTTACCAGCTTTGATTTTAAAAAAGCTCCGTAGGAGAGGCACACATGGCAAAAGCTGGCAAAGAACTGAGGCCTTGGGTCAAACTGTTCTTCATGGACTAAATGCAGTCAACAACCAACCACAGGAGTGACCTTGAAAGAGATCATTTCCCAATTGTTCCACTGAGACCCTAACACAGGTCAACTCCTTGATTATACCCTTAGGAGAGAAATGGAAGCAAAACACAAACAAACAAAAAACACCACCTAAATTGGTCCTGGATTCTTGATTCACAGTTATTTTGAAATAATAAATGTGGGTTATCATAAGCCAACTAAGTTTTGTGGTGATTTGTTACACAGTAATGTATAACTAATACAATCTTTATTTTTCTTAAGCAACAACTAGGTCTTTATGCTGAACAAATCACAGAAATAATGTAATCTCAAAAAGTAGTTATGAAAAATACAAGTCTCATCTTCTAAATTTTAAAAATATCTGCTCATCAAGGAGTGGACAAAGATTCATGTCAAAATATTTTGAAGGAAAAAAAATTGGGGGAGACAGGTGAATTACCAAAGCTTTCCACCCACCAAATAAAGTAGTATTTCATACTGTAACTTGAAGGAAAAAAAAACTTACCCGGAAAAGGATGAGTAAGTATACTCGGTTGTCTCCCAGAGAAAGAGGATCCTTATTTCTTCTCAAACCAAGAGCTTGGGAAGAGGGCAACTAATAAATCTTCATCCAGAGAGCCGTCTTGAGGCCAGGAAAGAGAATGATTACTGAGACAATACAACTAGATGTTGGATCCAGGTAGAGTATCAATAATATTCCAATTATTTGCATATACCACAACTGGTTTATCCTTTCAATCCAGCGATGAACCTTCGGGTTGTTTCCACCTTTTGCCGATTGTGAATAGGGCTAAGGTGCACTGGGTCAGAAAGACAATAAATGTCGAGGCTGCTCTTCACGTGAAAGCCCCACGAACAGGCAGCAATATTCTCTAGTGGTGAATTTTAGACACCTGGAATCTGCCAGGAGGAACAGCTGGACAGAGGAAAATGAATTGCTGTTTGGGTTTCATGGTCGTGGAAGTTGGCATATGTCCAAGTTGTGAAAACGGGTACTGAGCCAAAAGCCCGCTCTTCAGCCAGGGTCCTTTGGTTTCCCAAAATGCTAAGGCTTTACAGACCACGCATGTGCAGTCACGCCCGCCTTCAGACACGCCCCCGCTGCCTGGGCCGCCAGAGTTCCCTTTCCAGCCCAGTCTTTGCCCAAAGGTGTTCTCCATAACTGGCCAGACCTCTCCACCACACTAGGACTCTGAGCCGCGTGCCAGGCACACAGGAGCACTGCGGTTTGCATGATGGGCGGCGTAAGCGGAAAAACTTACAGAGAAGTCTGGGAGGAAAGGCACCAAAGTACCCGAGTATTTCTCAGCCCAGGGCTCGCCAGACCTCCCATCAAACTCCGGAAATCCCGTGAGATAGGGCTTTCTTTACAGTGCCTCGTGCGCCTGGGTGCCTGGGCACTGATTTAGCCGTACTCTTGGCATTCCCCGAGTTTAGCACCTCTCAGGACCCTCACTCCTCCCATACACACTGGGGAAGTCACTTGGTGCACCCTCCCGGCTGCAACTGTGCACTTTTGCTTTGATGTGGAAATCCGATGAGCACCACCTACGGGCCAAGCCTGTCCCTGACCTGCGGGTGTCACCCATGATGTCAGGAGGAAAAAAATTGTATTTGAACGCCTGTTTTCAATTATTTAGGTATCCACCTCAGAGTGGAATAGGTGAGTCATATGGAAGTTTCTTCCTTTCTAATTCTGATGCTTTTTATTGCCTAATTGTTCTGATTAGAACCTCCAGTATTATGTTGCATCCAGCAGTGAAAATGGGCTTCCTTGTATTCTTCCTAACCTTAAGGACAAAATTTTGGTCTTTCTCTATTGAGTACATTGTTAGCTGTGAGTTTTTCATAAATGTTCCTTATCATGTTCAGGAAATTCAATTTCGGTTCTATTTTGTGTGTGGTTTTATTTTTGTTTTTTTCTTTCTTCATTTTTATTATGAAGGGTGTTGGATTTCGTCAAATAATTTTTCTGTGCCAACTCAGATGATCATGCTTGTTTTATTTTATTCCTTTCATTCTCTTAGGTGGCATCTTATATTGATTGATTTTCTTATGTTAAACCACCTGACATTACCGAGATAAATCCCATTACATCAAGGTGTATCATCCCTTGAATGTACTGTTAGACTCAGTTTGCTAGTATTTTGTTAAGAATTTTTGCATCTATATCCATAAAGGATATTAATCTGTATTTTTCTTTCTTGTAGCGTATTTCTTGCTTTGGTATCTCAGTAATAATATTAGCCTTATAGAATGAGTTAAGCACTGTTCCTTCCTATTTTCTTTTTTAGGAAGAGTTTGAGAAGATGTTTATTAATTCTACTTTAACATTTGAAGCCATCTGTTCTTGGACTGCTTTTACTGAGAGTTATTATTACTGGTTCAATCTTTTGCAGATCTATTTCTTTTTTAGTTAATTTTGGTAAGTTTTATAAAGAGTAATTCTTATAATCCTTTTTATTTCTGTAAGTTTGGTAATAATGCCCTCATTTTTTTAAATCATTTACATATTCTGCTTCTTTAATTTGTCAGTTTGCCTAAAGATTTATCAATTTTGTTAATCTTTTTAAAGAACACACCTTTGGTTCATTCTCTCAATTGTTTTTCTATTATCTACTTCATTTTTTACCACTATAATCTTTATTATTCCCTTCCTTCTTATAGATTTATATTTAATTTTCTCTTTTTCTTTTTCTTGTTCTATAAGGAACAAGTTTAGGTTATTGATTTTAGATATTCCTAGTTTTTTGATGTAGGCATTTACTGCTATAAAATTTTGTTGAAATAATCTTTGCTGCCTCTGATTACTTTGATTTCTCTTTTGTTTATTTTTTATGCCATGGTTTATTTTCATTTATCTCTAAATATTTTCTACGTTCCCTTGTGATTCCTTTTTGACACACTATTTAAGAGTTTGTTATTTAACTTCAACATATTTATGAATTTTCCACATATTTATTAATTTTAATTTTGTTATTGATGTCTAGCTTCACTCCATTGTGTTCACAAAAGATTATTTTTTATGATTTCAATGTTGCACAATTTGTTAACACTTATTTTGCTGCTTAAGATAAGGTCTTTTCTGGGGTTATCTGGGTAGCTCAGTCAATTAAGCCTTCAATTTAAGTCATAATCTCCTGGTCCTGGGATTGAGCCCCACCTGAGACTCCTTGCTCAACAAGGAGTCTTATTCTCCCTCTCTCTCTTCTCCTTCCCTTGTTCATGCTCTCTCTCAAATAAATAATAAAATATTTTATATACAGTCTATTCTGGAAAATGTTGCAGGAAGGATCCTACTTATCCATGTAGTGGGATGTTTATTTGATGGTGTTCCACAGGTCTTATTCTATCTTAAATTTTCTTCAGTCTTTTTCCTTTCTGCTTTTCAAACTGGATAATTCTAATGCCCTCTCTTAAGTTTGCTGATTCTTTTCTGCATGCTTAAATCTACTATCTACTGCATTAGGGAATTTTTCGTTTTTCATTTCAGTTATTGGGCTTGAATGCTCTAGTTTTTCTGTTTTGTGTCTTTTCATAATTTCTCTCTTCATTGATATTTTCTATTTCTTCATACATTATTCTTCCGTTTCCCTTTAACTCTTTGTCCGTGGTTTCCTTCAGTTCTTTGAACATATTTAAAACAGGTGATTTAATGTCTGTGTCTAGTAACAATGTTTGTAGATTTTTTTTCTTTGTAAGGGCCATATTTTGCTGTTTCTTTGCATATTCCATAATATTTTGCTTATACTTGGTATGCCAAATAGTTTAATGTAATTCTAAAAATCACATTCTTCTCTTTCTTCAGTTTATCCCCCTTACTTGTTTTGGGCTATAGCTATTTGTTCAGTGACTTTTCTAAACTATTTTTGGAATGTCTACATTCTTTTTTTCTTTTCTTTTTCTTTTTGGAATGTCTGTATTCTTTGTGTGGCCTCTGAAGTCTCTGTTCCTTAACTTATATTTAGTTAATATTTTGACAAAAACTTCCTTGAATGCCAGGAGAGAGAGAGAACAAGAGAGAATAATGAAACAAACAAAAAGAAAAAAAAAAGAAAGTATATCCTAGTTTTTACATATGGAACTGGGGCACTCCTTCAACATTTTAGCCAGGCCATTTACAACTCTACCTTATCCTTCACATTATGCTTCACTAAGCCTAGAGATCAGTCGGAGTAAAGATTTTGGATCTTCTCAGGTCTTCTCTGAGTATGCATCTTGCCCCAGGCAAAGTCACAACTCTCTAAACTCCCTAGAATACATAGGGACTTTTTAATATCCCAATTTCCCAAAGAAACTCTCTCCTCAGTTTTTCCTTCAAGGCTTTAGTTGTATACCTCTGTTGGCTCTGTTGTGTACTTCAAATATAATATTTTACCTTAGGCAACTGAGGGTTGTGTGCCTTACAAGATTTTCCAGGAATGATTACTGTTTTTCTGCCCCAAGTGAGTGCCACATTAGGTACAATAGAGATAAATGGCTTGTGTCAGTTTTTAGGGAGCCCCCAGACAGATTAGAAGATATAAACACAAATTCTTTGTCTAAGAACTGTTCTGTTTCCCTGGGACCAGGCTCCAGCTTCAAGACCACCATCAAGCTGTGAAGGAAGGAAAGGGAGGGCAAATAAAAGTGCCACATAGCTTACTTAACCATTTTTTAATTTCCTTTTGCTATATTAGGCATCCCTTTGGTTCCTGGAAACCTTTGTTTTCCAGAATTCTGACAAAGCTAATTCTGATTATTTTAGCTCAAATTTGTGATGTTTCCGTGGAGTGCCAGGCCACTGGAGCTTCCTTCTCTGCATTTTTCTGATGGCTTCCAAGCCACTCAGCTTTATGAATTGTTACTCAATATTAAGTAATGAACATAATGACTCAAACTAAGATTTGGATGCATATATTAGACATATCATATGTGTCTCTTTCAGACTCAGCTCTGCCATCTTCCCTGCCTGTTTCACTTCCCTTCCCAGTCCCAAGTCTTCTGTTTTCAGCTGTTGCAATGAGAAGCCGAGTCATGAACCAGATAGCCACTGTTTCATGGACTAATGTAGCCACTAACAAGTGACCATTTATTTGTCTGAATCTTCTGTGAGCCCCTACGCACAAAAGTGTAAGATCAGGAGCCAAGCACCAGACTAATAAACTAGAACCCAGTGTTTTTAGCTCTACCCATCCCTTCCGAAGTTGGAGAAAATCCCTGCTTTTGGTCAAAAAAACTGGCTTAATGACACAACTTGAAAGTCATGGCTTAACTCTCATTAGAGTAAACTCTAGTAGAGGGAAAACACCATAATGGGAACCAGGAAAGTAAATGTATTTTTCTTACTCCCACCCAAGGACTAGTCTACAAACAAGAAATTCATAAAGCCTCTATGAAGACATCACTGAAGACCCATCAATAAGTTGTGCTTGTTATGAAGAATGACAAGTTCCCTAATACCTGTATTATGTTTGAGCTCTATCCTTTCTGACCACACTTCCTTCCCCCATTCCCCCACTTCTACTTCCCTGTGATTGTATTTCACAAAAAAATAATAGCTCATTGTATTTCTTTTAGGCTCTGTTCTCTTCCTTTTTTTTCTTTTCTTTCTTTCTTTCTTTCTTTCTTTCTTTCTTTCTTTTAATTTTACTTATTTATTTAGAGAAAGCATGCATGAACAGGGGAGTAGCAGAAGGAGAGAGAGAGTATCTCAAGTGGACTCCACACTGAGCACAGAGCCCAACTCAGAGCTGGATTCCAGGACCCTGAGATCATGAGCCGAGCTGAAATCAAGAGTTGGCACTTAACTAAGACACTCAGGTACTTTAGTGGCTGTTTCCTGTAAAACACTGGACAAGGCATTAAATTATATATATATATATTTTAATATTTTATTTATTTGACAGAGAGAAACACAGCTAGAGAGGGAACACAAGCAGGGGGAGTGAAAGAGGGAGAAGCAGGCCTCCCCTGAGCAGGAAGCCCGATGTGGGGCTGGATGCCGGGTCTCCGTGATCATGACCCGAGCCCAAGGCAGTCGCTCAACCAGCTGAGCCACCCAGACATTGTTTTTTTGTTTTTCTGTTTTTTGTTTTTTTATGTGTGCTGTACCCACCCACATGTGTGAGCCAAGATCCACAAGCACTCTACCTGGTGTCCCCAGCCATCCCACTTTTCCTAATGTGACTCATCATTAGCAGTATATCGTTGGGGCTTAAATTAGGTAAGTTATTATCACCAGAAAACAGGTAAATGTAAGGTTATTAAATTTACCTATTCATCTAATATTCATTAAATGGTTGACAATGTTCTAGGAGTATGTAAGATATCACCACATTTAAATTCAGCCAAAAGCCATGGCCAGTGTCTTTGAGAGACTAATCATTGGTAGAATTACACACAGGTTTTTTGGCTTCTAACACTGTTACATTTGAAGACATCCTGAAGTACCTCAGGTCCAATCAAAAAGACAGTTGCCTAGTTTCTATCACTCCTTTAGTCACAATCAATGAAAAATCTTTATACCATTGATTTCCAAGTTAGGCATGTTCACTTTGTGAAAGGACCTGAGTGTAGGCAGAAACAGAGGGATTACAATGTGATGGATAAAGCACAGAAAGAGAATAATACCATGAATGTTTTAGTAATTTTGAACAATTTGGTTTTACTCTTTTACTTCCTTAGGTAGAGTCTTATTCATTTTCTTTCTCTCCTGTACATCTCCTCCTGATTTGAAACCAGTAACTTCACTGCATATGCCATTATTTCATTCCTATTTATACGAATCGATTTATATAAGTAGATAAATTGATTTATATAAATAGATAAGGATAAAATAATGGCATATGAAGCAAAGTTTATATGTATATAATATATATAATCAGATAGATATAGATATAGCTGCATTTCAGAAATTGAAGAGACATAATAAAATAAATGGGTATTTTGATTTAGACTTGATCCAGATTTTGAGGATCTTTTGAAAGTTATTCAATCTCTGTGCTTCCATTTCCTCATTTGAAAAAGGTGGATAATAGTTGTATCACTCTCATAAAGTTGTGATAATTGCATTATAACAATGCTTAGAAACATTGTACACACCCAGCAAATCGTAGCTATTGTTGCCGTCATCCAACTTGCACTGTCAATGCATTAAGAACAAGATGCTAGGTATGTGAGAATAGAATTAAAAAAATTTAAAAGAGAAAGAAATCTTTTTAAAGGGGAAGTGAAAGGGTAGATTCTGCTGTGATATAGCATATACTGACAGCAGAACAAAGGATTATTAGCCTTAGGTAGTACTGACCACAAGAAAACCATGGCCGCTTAATATGGACAGTCCAAACCTCTTAGCTTGCAGGCATTTTTATATAATATCAGACATGCAAAGAAAACCTTTAAAAAATAGTCACTCAGGCACTTACTTGCAACGTATGCTAGAGTGCCAGGTAGTGATGATTTTATTTTATTTTATTTTGAGATTTTATTTATTTATTTGAGAGAGAGAGAAAGAAAAATCATGAGAGGGGAGAAGGTCAGAGGGAGAAGCAGACTCCCCACGGAGCTGGGAGCCCGATGTGGGACTTCAACCTGGGACTTGAGAATCATGACTTGAGCTGAAGGCAGTGACTTAATCAACTGAACCACCCAGGCACCCGGTAGTGGTGATTTTTTTTTTTTTAATTTATTTTTTTTTTTTTATT